>FIZR01011933.1:0-14455 GCA_900060175.1 Ferrisia virgata
CCATGGCTCGATTTTGCCTCCAAAATAGACTACTCACTAACTGAATTCATCAAATCCAATACTGACTCTACCACAGTCACTTCCCATTTTAATGAATTTCTGAACAAATACGCAAATCACCAATTCCTATTCACTAATGCATATAAAAAGTCAGATCTGCCAAGCTGTGCGTTTGTTCATGAAGATTCTCTATCTTTCCCCCCCCCCCTTCTCATTTCTATCAGCCGAACTATACATACTTAAAATGAGAATCACATATATCCATCACCTGTCCATAAACAACTCAGTAATTTTCTCAGACTCACTCTCCGCTTTGTAAATCATCCAAAATCTGAATTAAAAAAAAACAGCATCACATAGCATAAGAAATTATCCACATCCTCTCATCTTCGTCCAAAAAAATAGTCCTATGTACAAAACCTATCCACATTTTAACAATTCTGGCAATATATACCCTCCTCCAACAAATTAAGAACCATAACTTCAACATCTCTGGAAAAGACGACTTCATCATCGAGCGAGTGCGCTCGAATCATTCTCTTCTGACAGATTCCTAGCTCCTAAATAAGAACTCTCCACCCTTTTGGCCAAAATGCAAATACCAAATCTCTGTAACTCACGTACTCTTCGAATATCCTAAGTATCACCAAGAAAGAATCCTATATCTTACATCCAACGATCTTGAAGAAGTCCTGACCGATGACTCTCAAAAAATTCAAAATATACCATCTTTTGTGACCAAAACTGGACTAAAACCTCTTTCTAAAACAACTATCCCTTCAATACACTTTTGGCCTCTGTTGCAAAACAAGGGGTGGAGGGAAGATACTCGACCAAGCATTTCCCGCTTGTATTTGTAATAAGAAACTTGCTAGAAGAGACAGGGGAGAAGAGATATTCATTATTTTAGTGAAAAACTCGCATATTTATTTGATAATAATTCATTTAACAGAATGTATCAATTTCTGTTCAGTTTTCGAGGAGAAGGTACAATTATCTCCGAGTGAAAATAGAATTTCAAAATTTTATGCAGAAAAATTAACGTTTTCAATAGATTTTTAACTACATATTAAAACCGTATTAATTGTGGAATTGAAACTTGAGAAGTTTTGTGAGATGGAACGAGAAATTTTTAAGGGGGGAGGAAAGAAGACCAGAATTATTCTGAGAAATTTATCCAAATTAAGAAATTTTACCATCAGTTTATTCAAAGTTTAAAGAATCGAACACACACACACACACAGCGGATAAACATTAAAATACTTTTATCCCTTAATTTCACTCCTGCGATGGATACCTTATTTGCAACAAGTTTTTCAACGATCGAGAAAGAAATATAGGATTATTTTCAAAACAGGTAGGTACCATTTTCTTCCAATGAAATACAAATGAATTCCCGTAATCAGTAATCACGCGAAACCAGTCATAAAGTTTTCCATATAACTGCATCGCTCGTATTAGAATCTGTCGAGAAGGCTGCGCGGTATATGGTATTTTCGTCGCCTTATTCGCTCGGATGTTTACAACGCTTTTAAAAGCGTAATATGCAAAATAGTTATCTTTTGTTTGTTGCATAATTTAAAATGCAAATTAGCACGAATAGGACTTTGGAATTAATAAACAACTCTGCGGTACTCGGAGCACGAGTAGGTACTAGGTAGGTTTAATGAAACGGGATACGGGATACGGGAAACATTTGAAAGTGTCGCCTTTCAACGAAGAGAGATATACATATTAAACGCGGGTGCGTTACATTTTTACCTAAAAGTAATGCCGCCTTCATCGAGATGAAATTATATTTATTATTTCGCTTATATACACACGTATACGTAGGTAGGTAGGTAGGTAGGTAGGTAGGTATACCTAAATATACATACGTAAATTATTTAAGCTTTGAAGTCGATCTCGTAATTGACTCTCTCGGTGCGTCGACGCGAACATCAACTCGACAACGTCGTCGTATACCACAAGATACATAGCTCGCACATCTTCCAATAGCTTTGTGGTTTTTGCTATTTACTAAGAATATTGTGCTAGACATATCGCGATGATAATCTACCATAATAATACATCAGCGTCGATTAGACGACTGACGAAAATATTAACAATATAAAAAAAACAACGTTATACGAGTAGGATTAACCGCAACGTGCCGATGCCACATTTACATAACCTAGCCGGTTGATAAAATCAACACATACTTATTACCAAAGGATGTAATCCATGTTCACACGTGCTGCCTACAAATCCCCGATTAATGGAAAAGATTGCGGCTGTATTAACAACTATTTACATGGGAACTTTTCACGGAAGGATTTACGCTTCAATTTGAAACATTCGTGTTATGATCGAAAATGATTTATACGATTCGATTCTATTTGCTCCACTTGGCCATGAAAAAGCTCAATTTGAAGTTTTGCTGATCGTCGATACGATCTAATGTGAGATGAGTTGTACTTTTTGAATAAGAAAAGTAATTTTTGCATGAATTTTTACTAAAAATCTGATTACGAAAATTGACCAATTAACCAGCCTGGCACTCGACTCACATACTGCATACAAATGCATAGAAACATATTGTATGACATATACCAAAATATTATAATTCTGTTCGAATCGCAAAATTAAAATCAGAAATGGCATAAAAAAAATTGATACACAGCAGCTTATACATATAGAGACGAAGTATACGGGCATTTGTAAACAACAAAACTACGTGCAAAATCCATAAATTATGTACCTAATAAAAGTGTGTTTTTTTTTTCATTTCCACTGCGGCAATAGTGAAAAACACACACCGACACACCATTAATATGTTATAACAACATTATCGACCATCGTGTTCGTATATGGAATGTATAAAGAAATATGTTAAAAATTTGGGAACTGTTGGCGAATAAAGTTGATAAAAATTTAAATCACGTGACGAAAATCCATCATTTATGAAGTACAAGAAAATTGGTAAAAGCGAGATGCACTATTCGTACATGGGTCGCCTTTCACAACTGACTTTTACACAACCACGAATGTAGCAAAAGAGAAGAATATCGAAGCAGATATAAGTAGTCTACTGGTATAAGCTGCAGGATGCAATACAGCCACACGAATCGAGCGAATATAATTTTTCATGCATGAACAGTTACGGTGGTAGCAATAGCAATAGCATCGGAGACCATGGATCGTAACTTGCAGAACGAGTTTCCTATATCATAATAATAGGCCTATAAGCTATGAGCGTAGCGACGCATTTTGGGTACTTTTTTCATTTTTTTTTTTTTTTTTTTTTTTTTTTCATACATGGCACCAGATATGTGTCTAGGTGTGCGCATATAACGAGTACATATACAGGTCCTAGGTACGCTAGGTACATACGCATTGTACTGGTCTGGTATTCGTACAAAACAAGACTCGACTTTGTGTTTCAATTCAACTTACATTATATATTTGGTCAAACTTTTCCGAGCAAATTATAGCAAAATGAAAATTTTACAGCTATTTGAATCCAATAAAAATTCTATTCGCTTAAAACCTTTTTTTTTCCGGACCTCGTACTTCAATTTTTTTGTAAAATTATGCTGCAGTGTAGCTCCCCCCTGGGATTTAAATGATGAAACGAAGCTACATGGAAAACGCATATCAAAGAACTACCGGAACTAAATTTTCAGCTACTGATGTTTATTTTCTGATTTTTGGTGAATTTTTGAAAATTTAAACCGACCTGTATAAAGCGATAGTAATAAATATAGTAAAAATTATGTTACGAATGAAAAATAAATGATTTTAGTCTGGGGGGGAGGAGGAGGAGGAATGAAATAAAAATAAATATACGACATGACCAAAAATGGCCGTAATAGTCTTCTAGGACCCAAAAACGGATTTTGTTGATATCCACTGCTCCCTTACCCACGAGTTTCATTGGCAATATGGCATAGAAAATCAGGCTAATCACGAAAGAAAACGTTCAATAATATTTTATCATTTTATGAAATTTGATTTTTAGATTAGCTTTTATGCTAAGACTAATGTAAGACAGACTTTCATTTAATAAAACAACTGAATTTATATTAAAAATATAGTAAATATTATTGAGAAAATAATTACGTAATATCTGACCTGCTCTACGAATAGGAAACTCTGGACAGAAAACCATTTTCAAAGAAAAATGAATTTAAAAAAATAGATTGAAAAATTAAAATCTCAAAAAAATGTGTGTAGATGATGGTTTTTATTTTACTGAAGCGCAATATTTCTGTAATTGTTGTGAAAAAGGGAAAAACTTTTTGAAGTTTTTTGTGTTTTTATTCGTGTTATTTACAAGCGATTTACGAGGAAAATAATTAAAATAGAAACTTGCGATATACGCCATTCAAAGGAACACCTTTTTTTCTATAAGAATAACTAAAAAAGTGAAAATCGATTTTTCTGCCAAGAGGTATCTTTTCGTGGAGCCAGGTCACAGATGGAAACAAAAGAATCTACCCAAATAGAACAAAAATCTTAAGTGCCAAAAAAGCATAAATACATCTAAATAAATTTTGAAAAGTTGGTAAAAAGTAAATATGTACAGAGAAAAAAAAAACTATCGCTTCGCGACACTTCGTCTACTAAATGTACATAGATAATTTCAAGTTCTTAGCTCAATGTGGAGAGGAGTTATGCGAGGAACAGCCCTTTTTCAAGGTCGAAAAGAGGGAAAATCCCCATATCTATCCTTTTAATTAATTTAGGAGATTGATTTTTGGATATGTTATACAATTTTTGATTCTCCATCAATTGACTTAAAAAGGGACAATTTTCGGGTTTTTGACTCCTTAGCACCCCCTCCCCCAAATTGGGGCACTGCTGAATTTTGACCCAAGTTCATCCACACTCAGATATATCGAATCTGTCACTAAACTGAGCCGATTGATTGAATTGGAGAGATTTTGGTCGGTATCAAGCAGAGTAAATGATTTCAATGTTCGAGAAAAAAAAAAAAATAAATAAACATCATTCTAGGACCCAAAAATGGATTTTGTTGATATCCCCCCTTCCCCTCATCCGCCGTTAGTTGATGGACTGCAATAGCCTGGTTTTCATTGACAATATGGCATAGCAAATCAGGCTAAAAATAAATACTGAAGTTAGGTGCCCAAAAAAGGAGAAATATATTTGCGTGAATAATAAAGTGAAAAGTAAATAAAATAATTAAAATTGAATATTGGTCAAACTAAACAGTGACAAAATACAAGTTGTAAATTATAACATCTTGTAACATAAATATTGATTATTATAATGGAGAAAATTGGCTAATTGATCCTGCTTATTTTCCCAGACATTTTGGGGGCTGTGGAAAAAATTTTTCATCCTTAGGATTTTAAAAAATTTGGCTAGACTGAGACATTTTTTCAACGAAAACTTAATTACTACGTAATCTGGAGCTCGCAAATCGATTTATCGCATTTTCTCAGACGTTCAGAAAATTTCTAGTTACGTTACTGGTATGTACCATCATCATATATAGACTGATGCTTATTTACTACATATATAGGACTTGAGTAATATAAATGCTCAGGTATTGTCGTTACACGCGGAAGAATTTTTTTCTCAAATAAATGTTCCCCGCTTCTTCGCATTGTCGCAACGTCTCACTTTGCTTTCCACTTTCTTTGTCGTCATCATCATCGTCGTCGTTGGCGCGTAATAAAATGACATTAAAAACACCCTTGTACGCGTTTAAAGTAATTTAAAATACTGTTCGAGTCCCTTAAAAACTAGTATAAACGCCATTAAAATACACTAAAATTAACGTCCGCTTTAATGGCGTACACTCTTCGTAGGTACTACAAATTTGTTCTAAAATAAAAACCGCTCGATTGTTTAATTTGTTTAACACGAGATTAAATTTATATAAACGTCCAATTAGCATAGTACACTTATTTTTTACTTGTTCTTTAGTCACCGTGGTGTGAGGCCACAATGTTTATTACCCAACTATAGATTTTTCAGGAAGCAAAAGAACTACAAAATAGCGATTTAGTATACAGTATACGTAGATACGCATAATTTTAGTATAACTATAGATTTAAATTTGAAAAAAAAAAAATTCATAAAACTTTAAAAAATTTAGAATTGTCTTAGATATATGTAGTCTAATCTGTTTATTTGTACACTTCAAGTTTTCAAAATTTCAAAAATAATAGACTTTTCAGATATAAATTTTATCAAGCCACAACACTAGACGTATCGCGATCCTTACACATTTAAATAATGAGCATTTCAACTATTGAATGGTGTAAAAAAAAATTCAAGCGACCAGCAAGTAGCGTCATTTTGCCAACAAACCTACAATAATTGATACAATAATTAAAATTACCCCTTCACACAGACTATACCTATAGCCATATACAAAAGCAAATTTAAAAGTCCAATTAAACTGCGTAATTTACGTTTGGTGTGGTGTGGCGCAAATGTAAAACATGGTGTTGCGGTGAGGTGACCGCGTCGCATCGTATTTTCGCATTCAAAGGTACAAACTTATTAATCATCGTGCCTTTAGGGGGGTCGCATAATCGCCCACCACACCACATCGCATCCAATGTCAGAGCTGAAATTAAAAATCCAAATATCCGCTACATCGCACCGTGCTTGAAGCTATAACATGAAAGAATACAGTGCGACTAAATTTAATAAGTACACAAGTAACCCCCGTTGCATAAGCATACGTATTTGCGGCGTTCAAAAGTAACAGAATTCCTGGGAAGTTGACAACATTGCATATCTAGCGGTTCTTGATCCTAATACGAATGAGAAAAAAATAAATAAATGATAACAGGGCCTTTTGACAAAATTTATTGAGCAAAAAGCTCAACATTGCACGACCTCCTGCATAATCTTGGGGGGGGGGGGGTAACCCCCTCCATCCATTCAAAAAATATTCTACTAAATTAAAATTAAATTCATGGCTAAGCGAAAAGAAGGACGAAACTTTGAAAAAATTGGATTACCGACGAAGAAAGAAAAAAAGGCCATGGCTTCAATTTTGTCGATTTTACGAGAGAAAAATTTTAAGCAGAATAGTTTTTAAATCATACTAAAATTTCAATATTTCCATGAATTTTCGTGATGTTCTAAAACAAATTTTACAAAATTTTCGGTCTCTTGTATGATATTTAGAATATAGGTACATAAAAACAGGGGGAGGAAGAACTGTTATGCTGTTAATTCAACAACTGGGAAGGCTTGGGTCACTGTGCCACTCCTAAAATCCGAGTATACGTGGAGCTGGTATATGCTCGAGTGAAGCAAGGGCAGTTTTTTTGTTTTTTTAAATATGTACCAAAGTATTTTCTAAAAGGAAAAAAACTTCAAGTTTCCTACTTACGTGGATTGATATTTTACTTAATTTTTGAAAAAACAAGCGGTTGCCCTTCGAGCCAAAAAGCTTGATTTTTGCATAACTTGCTTGACCCCAGTTGAGACCTTCAAAAAAGTTGCCAACACATTAATAATATTTGTTTTTTCCGGTAGGTATCAGGTTAAGCTCCAGCATCAGAAGGCTTCCTAGTTGGAAGCCTCGTGGGGGCTTCCGATAATGCTCCCTTCTTTATGCAACTTCAGACAATTTTCTTATCAATTTACAAGCGGATATTCACCAAACTTTAGACTCAACTTTTGTACAGAGCTTTGAAACATGCATAATTTTAAACCAATCTTCATACACATTCCATAACAGTTGTCTCTGAAATATGAGGATCAGTTGAAAAGTAATGCCTCCATTTACGTAAAATCATTCCAAATTGAGATAGATGAATGAAAAAAATTTTATTTCATAGAAAAAAGAATTTCCTACAAATACCAATGTATAACTTTGCAACTAAATTTCAACGTTGAGGGATGTACCTAGCTGTTTTTTTGCAAATTCAAATTTTTAATGTAGTTGACTATTCATTCTATCTTGCTATCAATGCCATCTGATCATCTCATTCGTCATGTCATAATTTAAAGTTCACTTCACTCCTTCAAAGACCATAATTTGGCCAAAAGAGTCTTCGGGGCCCACTAGACGGCAAAAATTAAAGATTACAGAGGATTATGCGTGACGTTGAAATTCAAAAAATTCATCTTTTCTGCGTAGCCTTGCATCACTATCACGTGAATAACCTTAGCTGAAGTTTGGCTGTGGTCATCAAATTTGTATTTTCAATTTTTAAAGAGAGTCGTTAAACTTGTTGAGACTTTTTGGAGGAAATTTTATATACAAATAGACCTTATGGTATAAATACCTCCTATCCGATTTTCACTCGGAATTTTTTTATACTCAAGTTGAAAATAGCGAAGTGATCGGTTACAGATGTGAAAAATGAAATGTGGAAATGACATTGAAAGCGAGGTGGACAGAGTTGTTACTAACTCGAACTTGTACTTTAACCATAAATTTTAAAACCCCTGAGCTCTAATCATGAACCCGAACTCAAATTCCCAAAACTTGTAACCTTAACCGTAATCTGAACCCAAAAAATATTTGGGTTTTTGTGGTTAATCCGATTTTTTTTTTTTTATTATTATTTATTTATGCCAAGCCAAAGGCTCCAAAATAATTTTGAATGATTACATTTAAGGCAAAAACCAACGATGATAAATTATTTTTTGATTTGTGGCTTCATAAAGTGAAAATGAAACTTTGAAGTTTAAAATTTCATATCGATTAAATTTCTAGGTATTATTGTTTTTACTTTTATGTAATTTTTATAAAAATAAAATTTGTCATTATGAATTAAATTTGTATCAATGTTTGATTTTATTGTATTTCATTTTAAGGTGGGAAAAACTTGAAAGTCGCAATCTTGCAAATCAAAAACAATGAAGCTTAATACGTTATACCTAACTAAGAATAATGTTGATTTTTTTGAAGTGATAGATGGACCATAAATACAGATAGCAATGGGTAACAGAGACAAGGTGACAACCTGACAGGGCTCATAATGCCATAACCCATGAAAATTGAAATAGGTTTAAATGGAAACAAGATGCTCAGATAAGGGTAAAAAATTAATGGTACTCGGCTCAACTACAAGAATTGAAAATTTAAATAAATCAACGGATTAATGGAATGATTGAAATGTGGGAAATAAAAAAAGGAAAAAATCAAATTCAGGATACAAAATTTTAAATTTCAGATCACATGTCGCGACAAGTTTATTAATTATTAGAGATAAAGAATGTCAAAATGACAATCGAGCTAAATTATTGATAAAAAAAAATTGAAATTTGAAACCCATACATCGACCTTACATCTAATGGACTGCTAATTCAAATGAATGATTTCTAGGCACTGCTGTACACATCGAAAATAGAAACTCAACTGCGCATGCGCGAGATTAGCCAATAGCCATAGTGCTGATAATAAAATTTAGCGGGAAATTGATGATAAATAATACTTAAAGAGGATATTTGATTTTAATGTTCAGTTTTTAAGCTATTATTGTTCAATATTGAGTTTTTAAATAATGGAAGATTCGAAACCAAAGTATCAAATACGAATTCAGCAACGAAATGTACAAAGTGTGTAGAAAACGAATAAACTGTCTAATATTTTAGCATATTTTTATAAAATCAAATTTTGAAAACGACTGATTTCTGAAAATTGCACGAAAACTTGAAACCCCTAATACATCGCCATAATATGGAAACTGATTAAACACCGACCAAAGATTGGCTAATCTCGCGCATGCGCAGTAGAGTTTCTATTTTTGACGTGTAAAACAGTGCCTGAAAACGCGACAGTATTTTCTGCAGGATCAGCAATCCATTAGATGTAAGGTCGATGAAGCCATAGAAATGATTAAAATTGCAATCTGTACTCATTCACGACAAGTTGACATTTTCTGCGAAAATTGTTCGCAATAGGACCGTCTTGTCCATCTAAAAAGGCATTTAATCGGAATTTTTACCATTTTAAAGAAATATCAACCATGTCAGTTGTGTTTGAAGTTTCTGTAAGATTTCTAGAAAATGACTTTTGAATATGTGCTGGTATTGTACAGTACCCCCAACACCTGTGCAGACGCCTTTTTTGAATTTTTTATCTTAGGTCAAAATTATTTTTGCCTGAAAAAATTTGGAAAAAGTGCTCTCATTCAAGATGATCAGGATTGTGGTCAAGGCTTTTGAAAAATTTTCGTTTTTTTTCAAGTCAATGGTAAAGGTTTATTTCGGATGTATTTTTGGTAACAATACCACCAATACCAGTACATAGCTTTTTTTCGATTTTCTGCACTTAGCAATATTATCATCTTTATGATGAAACTTGCCGAATTAACCATCCAAAAAACACTAAACCAAATTCAAAAATGGGCCAACCTACACGCACTTACTTTCTCAGAGACCACAATTCATTGTATTATCTTTACCAACGAAACGAAAATTCAACAACCCACCTTGACTTTTAAGAATCAAAACCTCAAATTCGAATCCACCACTAAATCTCTCGGATTAATCTTCGATAAAAGGCTCAAATGGACCACACACTTCCTGTTTGAAAACTGTAACCATGAAACCGTAAATTTTGAAAACCTACGAACCATTAACCCTTAATCATGAATCTGAACCTGAACCTTAATGATTTGGATCAACAGCCTCGGAGGTGGAAATAATTCTCGGACCATTTGCAAAACCGCGAGTTCGCAAAAAGAGAGCTCCATTCATCAAAATTGACATTCAATCGAAAAATCATAGGGCTATTCGTAGAGGATTTTTTTCTCTAAAATTAAATTGGTTTCATTCGTGCATTTTAATTGGTGGTTATTTTTATGAAAATAAAGGCATTAATTTTTAACAAAGCTTTTTTTTAATATCGAGTAAGGTTTCAAATACGACTGCGAATTTCGTGCGAAAATTCATCGATTTTTTGAGTTAATTTTTCACTTTTTCACACTTTCAATAAGCAGAAGCGGCTTGGCTAATTTCTAATTATTTTCCTTCAATTGACGCGAATGTATCTTAACTCGGCGAAATTTTCTAACCAGTCCACCTCTTCCTGAGACCTGAATTAAGGCTTACGCGTGATTCCACGTATCAGTAAGTGTAATCATATCGCATTTTTTTTCCTCACGTTGAAAATAAGACAAAAATCCGCGAAAAGTTTTGTCTTCGGCGACGAATACACTTACAAAAAAAGAAGAAAAATAAAATACCTAATACATCCAGAAAAAGAAAAACTTCAGCATTAAAATTCCGCCAGCACACAGCGCAGCATTTTATAAGCTCTACGCCAAAATGTACCTACATCTGAGGTACGACGGCTTAGCAGCGCAGCATCCGGTACACACCCTCGGAGAAAAATTCAAAGTAAACGACGGGTAAAAAAATTCTCAATTTATACACCTGCAGCAAAAAGTACCGTCATCATTTACTCGAATAAATCGCACCCCAGAGCCAACGGCGGCGGCGGTGCGGTATAATTGTAATATTGATTATCGGCCTGCTTGCTGCTTGCACAAGTTGCCAGACAGTGCGGCAATGCCTACAAGAAGGGTATAAATAGAGGAAATTTGTTGCCACACCGAGCAGGCCGAGGCAAAAAAAAAAAAAGGGTAAAAAAAAAGAAAAAGTTTTCGTAGAAAACACGTTGAAGGGGGGGGGGGATACTAAGTACACTGCGAGAAATAAAGAGAAATATTCGTAACGAAATTTCCAATTAAAAATCGACTTCGCAACGAGATTAAACAATTATATAAAATAATTTGAGAACGTCGTAAAAAGTGAAAAAGGCTGCATTGGCGGGGGTGGGAAGAGGGGAGGGGGGTGCTATGTAGCAAATCAAAAACTTGCCCCCTTTTGCTTTGGCCACGGCTACGTGCGAGGGCGATGAAGATGAAATTGCTGCCAAGCACAAAACAAACGACGTCGATTGAATAAGGCGAGAGAATCATCGATGATGTGACGTCATAAAATGGGCGTGAAAAAGCGTTTATTAGAAAGGTTTTTAAAAAGGCGGCGTCGCGTACCCAACCGACGAATGAAACGCCGAGTAAATACCACCAGCTGCAATCCATTATACACTATTAAAACCGTGGTGGGGGTAAATTCTATCTTAATTTACCGTACAATGTCCGCGTTGCTGGTCGGAAAGGCGGTACTTTTCGGGCATAACGTTCCCACAAAGCCGTAACACAACATTACAACGCCACGGCTCCGCAGTAGCAATAATAATCCTACGAACTCGTCGTAGGTAATATAGCTTTTCGAGTAAAAAAAAAAAAACAAAAAAACAAAAAACAAAAAAACATATTCAGGAAAAAAAAGAAATAATAATCGAAATGGCGAAACAAAAATAAAAATACTATACGAGTATTGCGCGAAGTTCGATGAGTTTTCAATTTGTTACCGATCTGCATCATTTGTTTTTCACTTTTTCGTGCGCGGTGCATTTTCTCGTAATTTTCTTCAAATTGGTGTAGAATTTTTTTCGTTCGTTTGTTCGTTACTCGTACTTTTTGATTCTTTTATTATTCTTCTTTTGGCTGGTGCGTGTGTGCGTGTATATGTGCATAATAATAGCCTATATTCGATGTGCGACGGGTACGTAATAATTTATACTCGGCTCAGCTCACGCTCACTCGACCATCGTCTCTCGAAATATAGTCCGCGATAAGAATTTGCCAATTGCCAACCAGCAGTAATCTCGTATTACAAATGAATAAGTTGTATTATCGTCGTTGGTTTTGTGCGGTGTTCATTGAAGTTGATACACGATACGCGAATAAAAGCTCGACGTGATTTAATTATCTGTAGGTATATTACGCGGCTTTTTTTTTTTTACATATCTCAAGCCAGTGCTTTGGCATCGAGTAATTTTGTTCGCCTCTTTGGTTTCGGTGTTTTTTTTTTTTTTAGATATTTTTTGATAATCGTGTTGCGACCTTAATCGTTCCAATGATGGTTTTGGAATCGGGGGTACTGCCTCCACCTTTGAGACTGTACGCGGCCGCAGCGGCGGCCAACGGAAATGGTACCAATAACGCGTGTTTCCAGCCAAATCCGTTGCTACCACCGCATCCACTGTTTCCCCATTTCGCGTCCAGATTTCCGATGACGTTGGCGGCAGGATTTGCCGCCGGACTGCCACCCTTCCTTAATCACCAAGGTACCGCATCCAGATTCGCAGCCGCTAATCAGATACTTACTTCCAGAAGTTTAGAACTGAATATCAACGCGAGCAATGTTAACAATAGGCCCGATATGGCTATGCAAAGGAAAAAGCAAAGGCCCTACGTTGCTTCTCCGACCAGTGACGACAGCGCTTCCGAAGACCATTCGCCTAAGAAAGGTAATTTTCATCGATTGTTTTACGATTTTAATTCCATACCAAGAGGCCTACCGAATGAAGGGGGCCGTCTCACCCCCCCCCCCCCCTAAGCGTTCGGGAGTTTGGAAAAATTGGGTGACAGTTGTAAGAAGTTGGTAAAAATGAGAAGTAATGGAATGTTGGAATCAGTGACAGTTTTACCGAGGAGTCTCTTGGACTTGTGCCCACAGTGGCCGATTTCATTTTCCAATGTTTACGGTCATTTTTCGACCCTTTACACCTAATATTTTGTAAAATTTTTATCTTCGCTTCGCTCAAAGGCATACCAAACAGAGGGAAGGGTGTCTCACTGCTCCAAGCATTCCGCAGTTGGTAAAATTGGGTGACAGTTGGTAGAAGTTGGAAAAAATTAAAATTAATGGAATGTTGGAATCTGTGACGGTTTTACTGCGGAACCTTTCGGGATTTGTGCCCACAGTAGCCAATTTTTATGGGTGAAAAGTTTTTAAATTTTTATTCCAACATTTTCTAATGTTTACAATCCTTTTGCGACCCGTTATACCGAATATTTTGTAAAATTTTCCAACATATCGAAGGAAATTTAAATCCTGTAACCCTCCCTTCCACCTACCAAAGTGGGTCGTACATTTCGGCCTCGTGTTCAAATACAAATGAAAATATTTAGATATTCAGAGGAGACTTGTGTCAATCTAAGAAAATGAACTTTCGGGCTTTGGCTTTTCTGGAAATTTGTTTGAAAAATAAATTTGAAGCGTACATTTTTGCGGAATGAATCAATTTAACGTGTAATAAAATTTGGCATTTAAAATTTATCGATGCACTAGAGCACCGTTTTTTGACCCTCTATTCCTAATATTTCAGAAAATTTTTCCCTCACTTCGCTCGGGCATTATTCTATCTTTCATTTCTGAATGATAGTCGTTGAAAATTTTTCTCAAGTTGTAGTTGTAGCCAGTGGTGTATTTACCAATAGGCAACATAGGCAATGCCTTTGGGCGCAACGCTTTCGGGGCGGCGAATGAAAAAAATTGAAAATTTTATAAGAATATCATCAAACAAGTCAAAACCATCAACAAACAACAACAATCATGAGAGGGCGAATTTATTTCAACCGCCCGCCGAGTTTTATTAATTTTATCGGGGAAA
>FIZR01011936.1:0-25094 GCA_900060175.1 Ferrisia virgata
GAGAAACCCTGCGTTGCTTTTTGCCTATCACGCTGGTAGGCGAACGTCTCAAGCTATGTTGGACGGACAATACACACCAACTTCATGAAAGGTTAAGGTCGAAATGACGACAATTTTTCACTAGACCGCCGAGAAGAACTTGCAAAAAAATTTTAAGTGAAATCGAATGACCAGAGTTACTTTTTGGATCGTTTAGATTTGACATGAAATGAACCTCCTTTTTTCTTCCCTGAGTTTTTTTTACATTGCCATTACTCAGCGTAATTAATTAGCATATTATATTTCGTTAATTAGGCAACTATTTATTCTGTATTCTTTTTTAATTTTTTATAGGCTTACCTACCTACTGCTGATGTGAAACTTCATGTAGGTATCTAGCGATCTGAAAATACATACATATTATGTTCTATGCATGTACTTGTACATAAGTATGTAGATGTGGGTATATTATATATATTGCATATATCACTGAATCATCAAAACTATTGTAATATATTGCGATAATTATGCCACGCTTCGCATTGATACATATACCAAGAACATATACAGTCTTACGACTTCAGGAATACACACACAGCACAAATTAGGCGAATTGTCATTGAAAATATGCATAATTAATTTGAAACGTGTGTTATACTCCTTACGAATGCAACATAGGTATTGTCTTTTTGAAAAAGAAATTACCTCTATCACTCCTAAGAAGAACTCATTTGAGAAAAAAAATCAATGTGAAACGTGTAAAGTTACATATTTTTGATGGCATTCCACGTGATGAAGGACAAACCTTACGACGAAGCGACGTCATACCATTCAGAAGAAAATATGAAACATTCGCGTCGTAATACACATTATATCGAATGAGTCATACTATACATGTGTGTTTGTAGAATTGCACAGTGCAGATGTAGATCTGTAGACATATTCAGATAACACGAGCAAAATCTTACATAATATTGCACTCCAACGAACGCCTTGTAGTTCACACAGCAATATTTCTGTTTCCTATCGTGCGTTGATGCATGTGCTGATCCAACATTTCCGGTCTGGATTACTGGATTATACAATTTTTTATAAATGCTGAAAATCCTTTGAAATGAAGTTCATGCATTTATAAACTTCTTAAAAATTTAAATTATATTATAAATAATTTTATCCTGGAAAATTTCAGTTCAAATAGGTACTTAGCTAATTTTACCTGTATGTGTATTGTGTATTTAGGATACTTACTTGAAGATCCTGTGCGAAACACAACCACATACGTACTTACATACAAGAAGCATATAATTTCTCACACATGATAACAAAAAAAAAAAAAAACTTAAGTTAAACCTTGTATCACATTGTATTCCCATATAATAATAAACAAGTTTCATGGATACGTAGACAGACGTGTAAAAGACGATTAACGCAAGATTTATATTATTATCCGAGAGCAATTTGGCCTCAAGGCGAGTCACGGTAAAGTTTAAACGCAGTGTCCTTTTAATTAGGCTAACAACCATCTGACAACAATCACTCTTCCATTAATTCACGCTACCGACCATTGATTAAAACATTGGTGCGCGAGATAGGTGCATCATTCGATCATTAAAATGTACTCGTGGGCGATATTTGTTCAATTCTATCTCTTGTGTTCGGTGCTGGCTGTGGAAGAATTTGAAAATGGACCTGGACCCGATACCGCAGCTTCGGCGTACAGCGTACATCACGCTTATCCTCACGCTTCCTATTATTACGTGAGTTTTAAAATTTACATAAATTTTTCAATAGTATAATATAATTTTTTTACTGCTTGGTATATGTATCTAATAACTACCTTTCATCATTCTTTCTTGATTCCATCAATAATCGATATGTTCAGTATAATTATTTGAACGAATAATGAATAATATTTCTGTTTTCATTTATTCACATGATTATTGATTTTTAGAGAAGTGCATACATATATTGATTGGCCGGTGTATTGAGTACACTTGAAATAGATAAGCTGTTTAGAGTACGACTATAACCTATATTTCCCCATTCAATTTTATTCTTTCTTTTATTGAAAATAATACGTAAGCTCGATACAAATCGAAGAAGTTTAGTTACTAATAATTTTGGGATTTATTTTCTGTATTGTGGATGAAAAGCGAGAGTTACAAAGGCCAAGTTTTACATATTCCCATTTCGGTAAACTTCACCACTCGCACCTCATTAATTTCTCATTCATTTTATTCGATACCTCAGGCACCTATTTTTTTTACTTAGTTTTCGTTCAATTTATTTTTTTTTTGTTTTGTGTTTTTTTTACGGAAACTTCTGATCTCAAGATAAGCACCTCCTACCTACTTAGAAGAGGAAGATGGTGTAATATTCATAAAATGTTATTAATGTTTCGAGGACTTCGAATTACAGAGCATGCAATTTGATAGGAAAATGAAACATTTTAAAACTGTTTAGAGCGTTAAAAACATCACAATAGGGACCACCGTTGACCTCCTCAGGTCCGCATTAAAAATATGTGAGGCCAGAGTCTGATTATAGCCTTTGAAGACCCCGATTTTGTTCAACCCCGCCCCCCTCATCGCCAACATATTTTATCATTTATTCAGTTGGCATATGAAATTCAAAACGTTATAAAAATGAATTTATTCGAATACTTTTTAAAACTCACCTTTTTCAGGAAGATGGGGAGAAGCTACAAAAAATATCGAGTGCAATATAATTTTCATCCCAAATTCTGCTTCCCTCTCTTCATAAAGAACGATGATCGTAGTGGTAAGACTGTTAATGCCTAAGTGAAGCGAGAGTGAAAATTTTTGGGGAAAAACTCAGCTTTAAAGACCAAAGGATGTATTTTTGGAAAAAGCTGGTCAATTTACACATCCTGTGGAAATTTATGCTTCAAAAGTTCTTAGACTTGAGCAGATGAATTTTCCATTTAAAAATACCCTTCAACTTTGGAGAGATGAAATTGGGCACAAGGAAATAAAATGAGAGAAAATGTGGTAGGTAAATTTAGTCCGTAATGTAAGTTATTAATCATAAATAGATAATCTAAAGTTTACTAAATTTTAGGCATTGATAAATATCAAAAGCCTATGTAAGATGAACTTATCTGTATTTGAGTGGCATAACTGTTAAAAATTTTTTAACTGTTTCAAAGTACTCTCTCAATCGCAATACTTCCAATATATATTCTATCGTATGCAATTTTTGCCGCATCTTTATTTTTCTTGTGAATGATCATAAATTTTGTCTTCAGAACATTTATCTCTAAGCCATACTCATAGCTGACCGAGTTAACTCTTGACAATGTGCTCTGAAGTCTATCCACACTATCACAGATCAACACAGTATCGATGCTATGGTAAAAATTTGAAAAATTAAATTTTGATCCAATCTCAGCCTGATACGGCATGTTCAATATAAAGCGAAAATGCAAAAACTCCTTGACAGATTTTCCTCATACAAACAGTTTATTCAATGATGTGTTACGAAACTTGAGCTCGTTGGGGTCTGACCATCGATTTTATTTCGTGTGCCCAATTTACCTACATCGTTAACGGGTGAATGTTACTAATGTATCCAGTTTACCAGCGTAAGACAGAAATGTGCCTAGTTTACAATTTCCTTTAATTTCACACTGACTGATTTGGTCCAAATTTAGGGTCGTGTTAAAGATAAAACATAAATATTGGAAAAAAATAATTGCTTAGTTATGAAATAAAACTTGAGACAGAAAAAAATGAATTACTACCAATTGCTGGAGGGAAGCGAGGCTGAAAATTTTTTATATTTTCATGTACAGCACTTTCCTTTCTTTTCAAACTGAAGCTTTGTACTGTTAGAAAAATTGATTCAGCATACCGAAATAGGTCCATAACAGTAACAGACACAGTCCTTTCAGTCTTTCAGTCCCCTTTTAATCTGGGCCTGGGCTTACTGATCACTACAAAAGTCGACTCCGTTAGTTGAGATTTATAAAGTATATTCTTAGATAAGTACCTACCTCCTAGGTGGTTTAGGCAAAATGCCCTTATTTTCAGATTTTCAAAATTTTTATACAATATCATTAAAAATATTTCCCTTGTCTCATCCTCCTCACTCAGAATATCAAAAAAATGCATTTTTACTGCAGTTGGGGAGATTGTACATTCACCTGTTTGAAGAAGTGAGATTGGTAAAACAAAACTTCGAATTGCTGCAGAGGTAGACCCTTTAGAGGAAAATAGATTTTTTCGCGAAAATATATTTTCTGGCGAGTACCATGCTTAGAAATTTTTTTCAATTTTTTTTGGAGCTGTGAGTCATTTTTAGAAGTTTAAGAAACGCTCAAAAGTGCGATTTTCTTCTGAATAATGGCCAAATGGCCAATATATGGCGAGCATGGTGTAGTGGTTAGACTACGGTTCACTAAACGAGAGGTTGTAGTTTCAAATTCCACCATGGGCAAAACGTACATGTAATGCATTGCGTGCATTTAACAACGATTACACGCTTACGTTCCGAGCACTTTCAGTTACAACAGAGATAATTAGACAGCACACCGTATATTATCAGAATCAAAAGGCTTGCAACTGGTTTGAGCGCTTACTTGTGGCCCACTGGTGAACTCAAGAGTTGTAAAAACCTGGCTAGCGATGCGGTGAGTTACCTGTAGATAGCGTAGAAAGCAAAGGGAAACTACTACGCGAAAGCTCAATAAACATCTCCCTAGAAAGAGAAAACGTTCCTGTTGGGCTTACCCACTTGGATGTATCAAAGGATGGCAGTCGATTTCAGCCGACTTGAAACCTATTTGATTGAATAGGTCGTGACTCACAACTAACTAAGGAATGGCCAACATGCTGAAAACGAAAAGAAGCAAAGTTGTTTGGCCTGAAATTCTATATCAGATTATATCATTGAAATTTTAGCTGAGGAACATAATTGCAGAATTGTGGACAAGGGTACGTGGAGGTAAAGGGTCAAAATGCAAACAACGGGTTCGAACGGGAAATAAATGTCGGATTCGTGTTAAGCGTGTCTGAATTAGTAGAAAAACACTCCTTTCCTGATTTTTTGATCCGCTTTCCAGTATCAAAATTAGAAAAAATTGTAATTTTATTTTAAAAGGTCTGTTTTAGACACACCAGCAACTTGCATATTTGTACCAAACAACAACTTATAACCACAGAGTATTGAAATTTTGCGTATTTTTATTATCTGTATCGATATAAAATCGTAGGAAAATCGCACCAAACTTTTCGGAGCTTCGCTTTGGGGTCCAGACTCATCCTGTTCCCTACTCTTGGGGCTGTACTTGATATAGTTTGGTGATGGTGTAGTTTTCGCATGGATCAAATCTCCTGTACACGACAATGAAGTCAAATTCGCAGTTTGACTTCAATAAGTATCTTATTTTGGAACAGAGCTGCCACCAAATGTTTTTATGAAAAAATGAATTATTACTCATAGCAAGGAAAAAACATTTTAAGTGTTCAATACAGGTGATATACTGTAGATTTTCCCCCTTGAAAATGCGTTTTTTCGATATTCTGAATGGTGGGAGGGGGGATTTTTTGTCTCCAAAATTTTATTTAGAAGTACCTAATGGTGTTTCAGTGCCAGCATGGCGTAGTGGTTAAACCACAGCTCACTGAAAATTGAAGTTGTAGGTTCGAATGCCACTATAAGCAAAACGTATGTGTAATGCATTGCGTGCATTTAACAACTATTACACGCTTACGTTCCGAGCACTACCAGTTACAGCAGAGATAATTAAACAGCACGCTATCTATTATCAGAATTAAAAAGCTTGTAACTGGTTTGAGCGCCTATGTGTGGCCCACTCCTAAACTCAAGGTTGTTAAAACCCGGCTAGCGATGCGGTGAGTTGCCTGTAGATAGCGTACATAGAAAAGTAACGGGAAACCACTACGTAAAAGCTCAATAAAAAGACCTCTTTAGAAATCATCGTGATACTACAGGTATAGAGAACACGTTCGTATTGGCCTTACCCACTTTGGTGTATCAAAGGATGACAGCACAGTCGATTTCAAGTGACTTAAGACCTATTTAATTGAATGGTGTTTTGTGAAAATTTTGATAATCTGAGTTCAAGGTCATTTCGCCTATTCTTATCTGGAAATATTCGTTAATATTCAAATTTGGCTGCTGCTGTGCTGGAATACTTTTTATGGTTTGGCTAATCCTATGCACATATGTTTGAACAGTTTCGACTTCAAAAAAATCTTAGCTCCCTTCTCGTACTCCTAAAAATTTACAAACTGTAAATCACGAACATTACTTTTTGCTTGTGTAAAATTTCGGTTTCTGCTTCATTGCTTACTTTTGCATAAGTAAATGAAAGCATGTTCACGGGGACAGTTTTTCAATCAAAATACAAGTTGTATTGAAATCAATGTAGCTCAGGTTCGTGCACAAGAGGACTACGAAGTTCGAAAAATGGTGTAAATTATTTGAATATCTCTAAAAATGCAATAACATTGAGTTTTGGTTTTTTTAAATTCAACTATGGGGTATTCTATCAAAATAATGGCACAATCAAAAAAAAAACTAAAACTCCTCCCTTGGAACAATCCTGCACACAGGCTTGATGTGGCTCAATGCATTAAAAAAAACTTTTCCTAAAAAAAAAATAATTATTACTAACTTCCAAAAGATCCTATGCAGTTAAAATTTGCCCTGAAGGGTCATCTTACGTTCACTTACTGTGTGTCTTCAAATTTCATGTCCCTATAGTTTCTAAATCAATAAAATGGTTGCCTGTCTTAAATTAATACCGAAAAGTGATTATAATTCTGTCTTCCGTTCACCTAAATATCCGATTAAGCGCATCTCTGGTGCTTGGGAACTGTACGTCTGTCTCTATATCTGATTCGATATTTAATATTACTATAAATTATTGAAAACATTTATAATGGTGTTTCAACAAAATCTATAACTATTTAGTGTGTACAAAAAAAAAACAAACCACTAACAGGAAATTTCTTCTCATCGCATCATTTAACCCCACACCCTTGGTTTAAATATTACAAGGGCGTTAGGCCCTGTTTAGTGAGACTGTTTTCATTTATAAACCCGTTTCTTTAAATCAGCTAACCCTACTTCAAAGGAAAAGAAACATCTTGATCTATATCTTTTCAAACTTCTAACTTCGTTCTGTACCTGCCACTACCTAAAAGCGTAAAAATATTTTTTTTTTCTCCTGTTTGATCCTGCTGTTTTATAAACGTCCATCGCAGCGATTTCATTGTCAAAATGTACACAGTTTGGGTTACGTTGTACATTTGTGAGGATAAGTAAGGACATTTTTTTCATCGTAAATTTCGTAATGTGATAAACATCATCCTCGGGTTCGACCTGAACGCTACATGCATAGTATATCTACCCTCGCAGTATTAGAAGTAAAAAATCAAGTCTTTCAGCCAACTAACTTGGAGTGGTTCGTTGTAAAAGGAATCGTTTACTAGGAATTCAACTTCAACGGGGTATCGTGTTCTTGGCCATGGCTTTAAATAATGCACCCGGATCACCGAATCATTTAAGAATTCAAAATGTGCAATCACAACGAAACAAAATTATGATTCAGACTCGGAATCTTCACATCGAAATGAAATTTTTGAGCAAAGAATAGCCACCTTTATTTTCCATTTACTGCGGCTCTCGTATCGTAAAAATTTTCAGTTTTGTACGATGCGATACATCACAAAATTAAAAGTAGTTGGCCGTGGCTTGTCCACGCTGCACGTGTGAAGTAAACTCCCGAGTTGACAATATTCAATCTCTTTGTTTTTTTTACGCATAATTATCTTACCGTTCATTTATTATGATTAATTTTTATTTTAATATTTCAGCAATGCGTATTTTTATACTCGCCAATATTCGTGCATTGTATAAGCTTTTACAGATATACAAACATAGGAATAGGTATCTAATTACCTGCCTACTTGTTTTTATGCTTTAATGATCGCTCGTGTTATTTAATTCTTGCTCTATTTTGTTTATCTAATTTTACATTATTTTATCATTCTCTTGCATATCAATTCGTTTATTTATACATGAGTCAACTTTATTTGCTTCACTTCATTGTATTTTATTTCAATGACAAAATAAATAAATAAATAAATAAATAAAAATAAGGCAGATGTTAACTTCTCAATAATCAAAATCACTTAATAAGCTAGGCCAAGTGCTAGAAAAATGAAAAGTTCTACTTTGAACCTCGATCCCATTAATTTCATCATTTTTTGTGAAATGTTATGAGTTATCTCAAGATACGAAATTTTAAATTATCTTCTTTGAAAATCTTTAAAAAAAAGCATCACTTCTGTCTGATTTTTGTGAAATATTATAATTACGTGAATTGAAAAAAATCATCACGAGTAAAGGTAGGAGGGTTCAGTTGGGCTAAAAGGTCGACACCACCAAAAGGCACATCTGGGACCTGTACTAAATCTGCACACCAAATTTCAATTTCCTAGGCCAATTTGGAGGGGAGGAAAGATATGCGAAAAACAAACTCAAAAAATAAGAAAAACCGACAAAAAACCAATTTCGTGGAGTGGTGAGAGGGTGCAATGAAGCTGAAAAGTGGAAACCATAAAAAGGCACATTTAGGACCTATACTAAATCTACATACCAAATTCCAACTTCCTAGTCCCTTTTTGCAGGTTGTAGTAGGGGGGAGATATGCTGAGAACAAACTCAAAGAATAAGAAAAACTGACGAAAAACAACGTTTTCGTGGCTGTAAGGTTGTGCAATGAGGCTGAAAGGTGGAGACCCTTTCAAAGTCATATGTAGGACCTATACTAAATTTACATACAAACTTTTAACTTGTTAGCTCAATTTGGTGGGGACGTATGTGAGGAATAAAACCCAAAAAATGAGGAAAACTGAACAAAAAAACTATATTATTGGGGTTGCGAGGGAGTGTAATGAGGTTGAAAAGACGAGACCTCTGAAAGGCACACCTGGGACCTCTGCTATATCTCAATACCAAATTTGAACTTCTTAGTCCGCGGGGAGGGGGGGAGTTATGCAAAGAACAAGCTCAAAAAATAAGACAATCCGCTAAAAAAAAAACCATTTTAGGGCTATAAAGGGCGTAATGCGTCTGAAAACTCGAAACTCCCAAAGGGCACATCTGTGGCGCTTACTAAGCCTAAATATCAAATTTTAACTTTCTAGCTCAATTTAGAGGAAAGATGGTAGAGGGACAGCTGTTTTTCCAGATAAAAAAGGGGGAAACCGTGGTATATTCCCTTCTAATTGAATTGGGTGGCTGATTTTTTGATATGTTATACAACTTTGGACTGTCTATCGATTGACTCAAAAAAACAGTTTTTGCGATTTTATCCCCTTAGCAGCCCTCTACGAGATTTGAGCACAATTGAATTTTGACTCGAAATCATCCCCACTCCAAAATATCGAATGACCCGCCAATCAAAACCTATTCCCCAAATCTGATTGATTTTGGTCGATATCGAGCTGAGCAAATCATGTTTCTAGTTTCGAGGGAAAAAAATAAAAATAAACTTCTGGCATTGCAAAAAATGGTCGTAATGATATTCTAGAACCTCAAAACAGATTTTCTAGATATTCCCCTCCCCCTTCCCCATCCACCGTGGACAATAGACCATAATTACCTGATTTTCATTCACAATATGACTTGAAATATTGGAGTAACACCCAAAAAAAGAATGAATTTTTCAACTATTTTAAAAAAGTATCAAATATAGGATTCATTCCCTTCCACATGGTTTCTCTTATTCTGAAAAAAAAATGCACACATAATTGTAGGCAAGTACTGCAAAAATCGTGTATAAATGTCACATTGACATAGATAAGTTCTATAGCATCCTTTTACTGGAAACAAGTGATATGTATTGCTTTAAACTCATTTCGCATTATTTTGTTTCATTTTAGGGATATCCAACAATTGTGAATCCAGGTTTGATGGCCATAGCGGATTTAAAAGGATCAGGAGAAGTATCAGGTACCGTAGTTTTTTTCCAGCCAAGACCACCAGAAGGACCTGTATTCATCACCGGTAATATCACTGGTTTATCCAAAGGATTGCACGGTTTCCATATACATCGGGATGGAGATACTAGAAACGGCTGTGACTCTATGGGACCTCATTTCAATCCATTTGTGGTAATTAGAAATAGTTATCGTTGCACCATTGTCGAGAATATTTGTTTTACACCTCCTGTTGGTTGTAATGTCTCAGTAACATAATAAGTGGTATTTATATTTACGTAATCTTAGCGATATCTTCAACTATGTAGATATTCAACCGCAGCAGGAAGGGGAGATGAGGAGGATAAAAGCAAATTGCCACAGAATTTGAACTTTCCAAAAGAATCCGAGAGTGCTTTTCGCACATACTCGCTACAATGGAGTAAAAAAAATTAATACCAACTGTTCACAAAAATTGAAACAGTACATATAATTTATTGCCCTTCAAATAGTTTCGTTTTTTCTTCATATTTACGTTTATGATGATAATACGTATGTATTTGAAGTCCGTGTTACACTAGAATACTTTCCTACTTGATTCTGCAAAAAGTAACTGACCGAGACAAAGAAATTACGCATGTCCTAATTGTTAGTTTCACTAGTTGTTAGGTCATAACCTTGTGAGACGTATTTTCAATGTTATATCAACTTTTTTATCTACTTCGTGTCAAGTTTCATATAAGTAGGAACAATTATTTTGAAATGACTTAATTGATGAAAGTTTTTGATTCGTGAATGATATGATACACTTCAATGCAAAACTGTTGAAAAAAAACTCGAAATTCGCAGGTAATGAAAATTCGGCTCCAAGGTGAGCAGTAAAACATCTAGTGACATCTTTAGACTAATAAGAAAATAGCGCATATTAATTTGTCTGTTTTGAAAAATTCTCAAACAAAAACAAACTGTTGATAAAAATAGGCATTTAAAATAAAAAGAGAATTGCTGAAGCATTGTCGTGGTCGTTCGCGAACCTTTTGATTTCTTGGTATTGCGGTCATTTTTTACGGTGGCGACAAAAAGGCGGAATCATCAAACCTCGTAAAAGCTATAAAACATACACGTAACACCAGAAAAAAAAAATAAAGTGAAGCGTACTCTATTTACCGTATAAGCTACCTGCGACGCGATGTATTGTCCGCAGATTTTTGCACAATAGGAAAGAATTCACTTTTGACAGCTTCTGTCGTCTTACAAAAGAAGTCGTAGGCTTGCAGGTACCAACCATTATTTTCAGAGCTTTGATCTTTAAGGTTCGTAGACAGGATATTCGATGTACAGGTATATTCGAATTCAGCGTTTATTAATTTCGGTCGATTGTAGACTGCAATCTCCTGCATTTATTTTTATGAAAAAAAAAAAAAAATGTAATATAAATTTGACGTAATTACCAACTACCTGAGAAATATTGGTAAAAATCATTGAACTTAATTTTAAAAATGGTCAATGATATGCAGATATTCGGTGAGTTATTCTTTTTCATTATAGATATTTTTATTACCTTGGTCGAGTTATGATTTTATTTAGTATAAATCCTTAAAATAACGATGCGAAAAGGTCTTTATAGGTATATCTAACGTAAGTAGTTCACTTGATTTAATAATACATATTTTTTTAAATGATTTACAGTTACAACATGGCGGTCCTAGAGACCCTCATCGACATGGAGGAGATCTTGGAAATGTTGAAGCTGGAGAAAACGGTGCAGTTAAAATACAACTAATAGATGAATTAATATCGTTAACCGGACCTTTGAATATTGCCGGTCGTGGTGTTGTTGTGCACGAGAAAGAAGACGATTTAGGACGAGGAGGAAATCCAGAAAGTTTAAAAACTGGAAATGCAGGCTCCAGATTAGCATGTGGTGTGATAGGTTACGCTACTCCTTAATTTGTAAAATATTTTATGTACATTTTTTTAAAATTTATTTTCCAATTGTGTAGTTATCTTTTGTACATTTTATTTTAAATTTGTAAATGACCATATTTTTAATACCTAAAGTGTTTATATAAGCTGTAAAAAACACTCGAAAAATTTTCTGATGAATGTTATTTGCATTTGTTCGAATATACCGTTCATAAGCCTATTCGTTTATTGAATTTTAATGGGTATTTAATAATACTGCCGACTATATTCTTCCGTTATTTCAATGTTTAGTACTGAAAAGTTGAAAAATTATCCAAGTTTTATTATTATTTTTGTATTATTGTTGATGTTAATTCTGAAGATGAATTCATTATAATATGACTAGAACTTTTTTCACCTTTTTGTGAATTTTTGAATTTTTATCTAACTTCTAACTCTTGAAAACGAAAGTTCAGTTTTTTTCCTTTTTTTTAAAGCAAGGATTTATCATTTTCAGATGCTAAAAAACATGATAGAATAAAGATACGCGTATTTTTTCTTTCTTCCTTTTTTTTTGTGAAAATTGATAATTCTATTCATATTACTCCTCAAAGTTGTTACTGAAAAGTTGAACTACCTTTTTCAACTTTCCGTTACTGAGGTAAACCATACGTCTATAATATAAATATTTCAAGATTCAATATTTCCATTGCTGATTGCTGTGTAAATCATTATTCCGGTTAACAAATAAAGAAATTAATTGATAAAATTTTAAAAATACTGTAAAAAATTGTTACATTTTTTCGGAATAATTTTTTAAAAAAGGGTATACTGTTACCTTTAACCATCTCAAAGAACCGTTGGTTCCAAACCTCATCATTATTATAAAAATTGATTTATTTTTTTCTAGAAAAGTAAACAAAACAAAATTAAAAACAACAGATAAGATAATAAAACAAAATACACTGAATTTGAAATGGAAAATATTTTTATCGTTATTGAAGTTATTGACAAAGTACTGTAAATAACTTCTTAATTACAATTCTCAGAGTTGTTCTTTTACCTAATTAGTTTCAATGGTGAAAATATCTGTAACCGTAAAATGGCAGATGTTACAGCTGCGTTACTCAAATTGATTTTTCTTTTCAATTTAGTTTTACTAGTGAGTTATTTTTACTCATTATTTATATTTATCAGAACTAGCAACACTTGAAATATCCAAACCAGGCGATCGATAAACTTCACCATCTGTGTAACTTGAAAAATTCTCATCTTTGTAGAAACTGTTCAATCTACAAATATTAGTAAAATAATACGACTTTTTATAATATTTCTATCCTTATCACAGAGATTGAAAAATTATCATCGTTTGGATATTGATATACCAGTAGCCGCTTCATGAATGAACTACGACTATTGCAACTAAAAATTTACTCAATTCAATACTGTATTTTTCAAAATGAGTCTATAGTTTATCAAGTACTTATTATACTAATGAAAATAATAACCAATCCATATTCAATTACACAGGCTGTTGGAATTTTCATATCCGTACAAGGAATAAAAACCACCAAAATAGTAACGCAGAGTGGAGAAGGTTACGATGAATTAGAAAAACTGGTTTCCAGTCTTTCAATGATATCGAGGATCTTGATAATTATAGGAGTGGTTATTTCTTTTGTAGCATTTTTTGGCTGTTGCGGAGCCTTCATTGAAAGTCCGTCCGTCTTAAGTTGGGTAAATTACATCTTCCTAATCAAATAAAAAATAATCAAATAGCTATCGTTTTTTCGTAACAGGTCTGTTTAAATCCATTCCTTATCCTTTCAGTATATATTTTTCCTCGTCATTTTGATCATATTCCAAGTAGCTGTAGGATATTATGTGCATCAAACGAAGGGGATTGATAAAGACGAAGCAAAAGTGATATTTTGGAATGCGATAAAAAAGTACGAGAAACACGAAAAATACAAATCTTTCGTCGATAGTACTCAATCGTGGGTAAATTGAAAAATTTCTACATTCTCGATGAAAATACTTCCCTAGATCCCTACCTTTGAACCGATGGCCATACTTAATTATTCTTTATTTGAATCAAAAACTTGTCAACTTACAGTTACGATGTTGTGGAGCTACAGCTGCAGATAATTGGGTTAACATTGGATTAAAAAATCCTCCTGCATCGTGTTGTTTCGGTAATACAGACCCTTGTGAGCTGAGTAAAAGCTTTAAAAAAAATTGCGCAGATGGAATTGACGAGCTGGTGAAAGATTTTCAGTCTCAGAATGTTTGGTATATTGCCGTTGTAATCAGTCTTCAGGTTTGTATACCTAACTGGCTATCAACTCCCATTTCAGAGGAATGCCCATATCAAAAGTAACAGGGGGGAAATCCGTTTCATCACATCAATAGTTTTATCTCGGTACAGTTCTTCAATGTACATACACATCAAAGTGTAATTTATGAACATGTTTATCAGTTCAGTACCAGCCCAATGTTATTTATATTTGACCGTACAGTAAAGAAATCAAAACAAGTGGTCCAAAGCGAAAATTCCACCGAAGCTAGAATTTGAAGGCAGCACAAATGGAATAGAAGTAAAAATTAAAAGTCAGATCAGAATATCAAAACTTTAAAACTATTTAATCAATATAATCATCTTTGAAAGTTACAATAAACCTTAGCGTTCCCGCAGTCCACATAACGCTTTTATCGGCATCAAATGAATGAATTTTCGATTAAATTTATGCGTATAGTTTTCAATAATGAAACACCACCATACAACTCTTCTTACCTTCGAAATACACTAAAGATCTTCATATTAATAATATGGTTTTTTTCAGGTTATTGTTATAATATTTACTTTTTATGCAAGAAATACAGTTAGAGAACGACAAGATATTTTATCTTACGAATATTAATCGCCAATCTTATCATTTCTTCAACACAGGTGAGTAAATTTCTATCTGCATATCCAAACATTTTCTATTCGTCTCCAATTTTTTAATATTACTATTTTAGGTAATTTTTTTAGCTTTCAAACGAAGAAAAGAATGATATCAAGTAACACGCTGTACTTGTCTTTCTTCCTCTCTAAAATGTCATTCAACGTTCAAGTTACGTCATGAATACAGCAATTCAAATGACAAGATGTGAAACCGCTATTGATGACTGGAATGTTAATGATCAATAAATATTTCAACCCTGCGAAGTTTCTATTAAGAAAATTTTTGTCTCTTGTTTCGACGAAATGTTTTACTAATGAGTATTGAAGCATTACAAATAATTCTCACAATAATTTATCGATTTCCTGTCGTGAATCGTTTAACCTTCCCACTTGTATCCGGAGAAATCTTCGTCTAAACCTCAACAATGATAAGAAAATTATTGCTTCTCACGTTGACTTACCCAGGAAAAAAAATTTATGAATCATGCATGCTCGTGCATGGAAAATGTTAGCAACATGATCATACATGACCATGCATGAAATACATAATTGATAATTTTTAGCTCGATAAATTGGGAATAAAATTAAAATATGTCTTCAAAATGTTGAAATTTCTGAAAAGTAATTGACTTTACCAGAAATTGCTCGTTCAACCGAGGTTCTACACCAGATACGCTCATCTGTAGCATTAAAAAATGCCGCATTTAAATAAACAAATCATCGGTAATCTTGTCATAAATGATCAAAAGTTATCATACATCGTCGATAAAAAAGTTATAATAATTTTACATAAATGGAACAGTTAAGATCAAGCATGATCATGTATCATCATGCATGGTCATGCAACTATTTTGTAATCGGGTAATACATGACTTGGGTACGGTCATGTATAATCATGTACGATCATGTTTCTAAAATTCTCCATGCATCTGCACGCATGGTCATTCATAAAATTTTTTTCTCTAATAGTCATAACACGACAAAAAAAAGAATTCGCTTAATAAGAAACACATTTAACCATTTAATCTTTCAACACTGAATAATACAAATGGTTGAATAGATGTAAAAAAAAACATCACAATTAAAGGAATACAACGGTATCGAAAATGTACGGACGAAAAATTCTTTTAATTTTACCAATTCGTTTCGATTCGGTATTAGCAACTCGAGCACAATGAAACAAATATATCGAAAATATGAATTGCTGATACTAATTAAATAACACAAACTACAAACGAAGATAACGGATAATAGAAACATGTATATTACGCGTTTGTCAGAAGAATTAATGAAATAAAAATAGCCCTGGAATACTTTCATCATGTTCCAAAGTATGCAGATTCCAATCATAGATAAAAACAATTTTATCACAGTTGTTATTATATAATTTTACAAAGATAAAAATTTTTAAATAGAGCAAATTAAACGTTTCTTAATCACTGAATGAAAGTTAATTACAGTCAAAAATAAATTTAAAACTAGCGATTCTTTCACCGGTCCTTTCCAGTCATTCAATTAACATCACTTTCTTAATTTCTCTTTCTCTTTGAATCAATTTTGATTACATTTCATTTCACCAATACAAATACTAACGACCAATATTTTCAATATCTATAATACCTGAAAATAAATGCACACAAATAATAATCCTGAATCCTATTCGCAATAAAAACAATTATAAATTTCGACTCAGTTTTTTCAAAATCATCAACACGTGTAAAAAGCGTAAAACTTGAGAACTCTTCAAGACAAAAATTTAAATAATTTTCAATATTTTTTCATAAAAAGTATCAAAGTAAAAAATAATAAAATTAAATTACGAGATCTTTTCAATTATCATAAATTATTTGAATTTTAAAATTAGCCTAAGCTTTAATTGAATTAAAATTGACGAAATTCTGAAAATCACTTTGATCAAACATATTCAAGGTAACTTCCGACTACACAGTTTATACTTTAATGAATTGAATTTCAGTTCCTCATACGTAAATGAACATCAACAAGTACAATATTATTCATATTGTACGCTATATACAGATCAATGAAGTTACAAAATTGCAGAGACCATACTTTAACGAAAAAGAAAAAAAAAAGGAACTTAGAAATAACATAGCACACATTTTTTGAAAATGAAATCACACTCAATTTTCTAAATATAATGACGTTGAAGTTCTACAATTTTGAGATTTTTTTTTTTCGGTAACAAAACATGTCTCTCAACAGAAAAACTTTCAACGATTTACCTAAATATATAGCAAAAAATGCATCAATAACAAAAAATTTAAAACAGCTAAAAAAAAAAACAACGAAATATCTACAATCTTAAATCTAAATGAGTACAAAAACATTAAGAAATAAGGTAAACATCTACGTAACTTTACTATATCTAAATATGATTGTAAAAAAAAAAAAAAACGAAAACAAAATCAAACGATGGAAAATAATAACATGAAAAAAATAAAAACAAAAAAGAAAAATCTTCGTAACGTTGTTTTTTAACATGTACGTAGATGTACATCTACAGTTTAATGTGAATTGATTTCCACTGGAATATTACTCATTTCGGTATTCCACCTGCAAAATATCAAAATGAATAATTTTTATGTTTCGAAATGTACAGCAATACCCAAGTATTGAATAAAAATCATACAATCTTTACAATAAACTCGAATCTAGAATTAAATTATAACCTTTTGGAGTAGTCATAAAATTAATGTCTTTTTGTAAGAAAAAATTTTATGAAAAAATTAATTATCAGGTTTGGCCATTTAGGAAACAATTTTTTCTTTCATCGAAATACTTTAACATCTTCACATTCAAAGTCTAAACTTAATTGAATACACCTGAAGGAAAACAAACATTCAGTTCATCGCGCATCACTTTATCGTCATATTCTGTGTTTATGAAAGAATCTGACAAATGTTCCAACACTACACAGCTGTTTTTAATAAAGAAAAATGCGACTAAGTATCCAATACGCTTCTAGAGTATAATACTTAACAATTAACGAACTCTAAGCCAAATGTTTCCGCTCGATATGAACAGAACAGACATGTACAGATATGAACAGGAGTAAAAAACCGTAAACTTACTTGTATTACTTTCGGAATACTCGTCTTCCATATGAACATTCAAATCATTCCCCTTCAGCAGCTCTTCGAACTCTGAATCCTGTAAATCAAAAAAACACGTAATGTAAAAAACATCTGACGCGAGAAAATTTCGAAGTTTGCTTACAAAAATGATGAATCATAAAAACTAACATACGGCATTAACCTACGTCAGCCCGAATGTTATGTACGATTCGTATCGAATAAATACATTTTATCGATACTCTTTACAAAAAAAATAAAACACGATTGAAAACAGGGGGAAAAAAATCAAATCTCACCAACCTTCAAAAACGGAGTGTTAATATTTTCCAGTCCGTCAAAATCGCAAATTTGATCAATGCCCGGGGACGAAGAACTCTGTACGATCGGTACAGATATGGGCATTTCGTTGCTGGACAACGCTAGACTGGGAGAAGAACCAGCTGAAGGCGATAGCGAACTATTCACTACTTGTACTGATAGAGGTTTATCGCCATTAAACGCAGAAGTGGATCCGGGTATTGGGAACGGTGACTGTGTAGACGTCGAGGACAGATTTTGACTAGATTCATTGCGTACTTCGCATAAATTGCAGGGTGGTTCGTTCATCGGGGTCGATACATATTGCGATTGTGCAATTGTCGTCATATTATTGGTAAGATGAGACATAAGCGTCGACGGCGGAGGAACTGAAGGGACGTTGGGATTGGCATGAGATGACATGCACGTTTTCTTTAGGCCTGACAAATAATTGCCATTAGTCTCCATAATATTTCCTCGACGAATAGGATAATCCTTCTGAGGTTGATTTTGTTGCAATATGGAATTCATTGAGGGAGCCATGTTTCTGGGAAATTGAAGATGATGAGAATAATGACTATGTAACATAGGGTTCATATTGACGTTAGGCATGTGTAGTTGAGAGCCCATGGTTGCGTTGTACGATGAATTCGGTATCGAATGAAATGAACTCGGAGGATAGTTGGGATAAGTTGAGCGAGGCGGTACAGATGGATAAACGAACTGAGACGAATGAGCCGGAGCAGGCGTGCGAATCGGACTGTTGGATCGTACAGGTGGCGATATACGGTTCGACGCTGGTTGATGTAACAGAGCAGGTAAACTGCTTAAACTGGACGAACGAATAGTATTAAACGACTGAAAATTATAATTCGAAGACGAAACTGCTGGATGAATGACAGAAGATGGACAACTTAGCATTGGAGGGCGAACAATGCCGCCGGATGTATTGACCATTCTTTGATGAATCAGTTCCGTTGATCTATTCGGCGCGTCGTGATAATTCATTTCTTGACGGGACAAATGCTGTTGATATGATGGTGGATGATGGCGTAGCGGGGTAGCATAATTAGAAGGAAGAAATTGCGAATTTCCTCGATTCGCTGTATAGCACGATGAACTCGACGAATTGGTAGCTCCAATTTGGCGTATAGCGAAGTTTATACCATCCTGTATTAAAGGCAACGGTAAGCTTTGAGTTTTCGGTGGTTCATTCAACATGCTTGTGATCAACTCGCCCATCATATTAGAATTTGGCACCCATGGAATTGGAATGGAGTTCCTGACCATAGTTGTAGAACTGTTGAAACCTGGAATTCCTCCAACAGCAATATTTCGCATATTCGGATCACCGAACGGAGGTCTGATCGTATTCGGATTTTGGAAATTACGATTACAAACGGGAGGACGAACGGTGTTGATATTTTGCGAAAGCACATTAATCACAGAAGGTTTTGCCACCATAACGCTTCGTTCGTCGGAAGAAACAAGATGACAATTCATATCCGGTACGCGATTAATTTTCGGCGGAACTTCAGGCGGTTGTGTCGCAACAGCGATATTTGCAGCGGTACGTTTACGTCCTCGAGGCGCAGATTCCATGCCTTGAAAAATTTCTTTAAGAACACATAACAATTTGTCCGCTGATATTTTTTTCGCAATATTACTTCGACGATAATATTCGTTATACACTACACTTCCGAATAATTCCGTAAAAATATTAATATTCATTTTTTTGGTAGAGGCAGTTCCCATCACCTCGCTAAAACTAGAGAAAATGGCATTTATCAGAACGCTAAGATCCATCCGTTCAAAACAAGCGTCCAAGCATTGTACGATGTGTTCAGTATGGCGATTAACGCCATCTTGATACGAATTCAGATTCGTTTCGAATTCTATTTGATGTATAGCTGATGATCTACCACTTTGCATTTGTCTTTGGAAATTACGAGCTTTCGTTTCATGTTTGGTTTTATTCTGATGCATTATCTTCAACTGAGCAGCGATTCTGGCGATATTTTCGTTATTTTGATTTTGATTTACTACTTTGGTGAAGACCGCGTCTACCGCCGTATTGATCGTTTTTCCTTCGACGACCTCCTTTAATAGGTTATTTTTACCAGCGACGTTAGTTATTCCCAGTTGTTCGTTCGACAGCACTCTTATTTTTGATGGCAGCGACGATTCTGCTGTTTTTAACACCTCTGTTGAAGGAATAATATGTTGAATTGAGGATTCTGCCACATCTGCAAGAGGTTCCAACGAAGGCATCGATAGGTCACTCAGTCTCTGTTTATCGGATATTTCGTCTATTGTAACAGTGACATTTGAATTTTCACTGCTGGTCTGCCCTTTCTCCGTACATTTAGGGATATATTTCGTTATGACTAAACCACCCAGTTTTAATCTCCTCAAATCCGGAGAATTTGATCTATTCGAACTTGAAGCCGTGGTAATCACAGATTTTTCACTTGAAGACCTAATCACGCTAGTTTCATTGTTCTGAAGCGCTATAGTTTTACTCAGGTCAACCGCAGTTTCCAAGGTCGAATCATCGCCAGGTGCATCTTTATTCAAATTTATCGCTGCACAATGGCTGGCTTCATTTTGTATAGTTGGAACTTCAAAATTAGACGCAGACGTACTCTCGATATCATCGTTATTTTCAACAGTTTCAGTATTTACTGGCGGAACTACGTCGGAAGTCCGAATCGTCTCCGGACTCGTCTCACTCGAAACGGACACTGATTCGATGGAAAGAATTGAGGTAGGATTACTTTCAGCACATATTGTAGGTATCTCTTCATTTTCGTCGCTGTCAATCAATGAAATAGTGTGGAAACGTTTTGTTGCCGGTTTTTCTAAAATTATTTCATCGTCGTCGTCCTCGTCATCGCCGGCGGAATCTAGTTCGTAGAATCTCGGACCAATTTTTCTAAATTTCGGCTTTCTGCGCACAAAAATCGAAAATTAAACAATAGCTACTTTAAGAATTTTATTCGTTTATATTATCGTAAATATTACCGTTTAGTATGTTCTTTTATCTCTTCTTCAGTAAGACGAGGCACCCAAACAGTGCAATCACTGCGAATCTGTTCGAGTTGTTTTGCAAGCAGAATTCTTGAATCATCTCCGATTTCAGTTTTATCATCTTTAGACATTGCAAAAATCCTGAAAAAATTTAGATGAAAAAAAAACAGTTATTATAAACCTTATCTGAATCGGCCCAAAATAAAAAAAAAAAAATTACTAAAAACCATCGCTTCGAATCTGTTTGCTTATTAAAAAATAATGCAGTTAAAATTATTGAAAGATATTGAAAAAAATAGTATTTTTACCAACAGATTTCTAATATTGCCTTATACTAGTAAGAACTTCAAAAGATCTAAATTTCGTTAATTTTTTTCTTGAGGAAATAATCGATAAAAAGTACGATTTAACCATTTTTTGAAATAATTTTTACAACGCTGTGAATGTGATATTAATTACCGGTATGTTTATCCACCAGAAAAAGTAACAAATCTACAGAATTTCTTCGAGAAAAAACAGACTAGAAATGTTTTTATAAAATTATTTCATCTTTCCAGAAAAAATGAGTCGAACCATACAAAATGAAAAAAATATCTATATCACTTGAACAAGAAGTCATTTCTATCGGTGCAAAATAAATTTTCTTCTAATACTACAAAAAATTATCGTTTTTTCAGTGAAATGTTCAGTGTTACAACTCAATTATAGTATAACACAAGAATGATTTCTTTCTAGCCATTATAGTAAAAGCCGGTAAAAGTAGTAACTTTTATTTATACAAAATCACTTTAAAATTCTGGCGCTAGTAAAACATTTTAATATGATCGTTACATAATCAACAAGATTGTAGAAGTGAAAAATATAATCAAGTATTTAGAAAGGATAACTACGTCGGTACTAAGAACGGTTAACACAACACCGAAGGTGAAAACAACCAACCGTAATTTATATGGATGACCAAATACTGAATATTAAATATCTTCAAGAATTATTCGTAAATATTTTGATTAGAATTCTATAACTCAAACGCACTGAAAAAGATATACCGATACTCATCATTTTAGATAATTTAGTGATTTAAGTGATCATCGGTTACCAACATAAATAAGCACAGCCTATAGCATTGGGAATTTGAATACTTTCAAGATTAAAAAGTTTACTTAGTACAAGCAACTTACAACAGCAAGAAATACGATAAGAAATTAATTAGTTGAAAACTTCATTTATGTTAATCATAGATTTTGTACTGTCTGCATTGATAAGCAAAAACTCGAAAGGAACATAATAAGTACATATGTAGATTCCGATACCGTGTACTTACACTTATGCCAAAAAAGAGGTAACGATTTGACGCACTTCACCATTAAATGTTCTATAACGAAAACATTTTCAAAAAATACCTTGAATCGCGAAACTTTGTAACATAAATGCAGACACGATTCCATTTAGCACGATGAAACTAACACCAAACTAACAAAAGACTATCAGACATCAGAACCAAGATGAGAAGATGCACGCGTTCTCTTTGCACTACGCGGTATGCGCTACAAGTGGCGGTCCCGAGAAGAACCAGGAGACGTGAAGAAGGAAGAGAGAGAGGGGGACAGAGAGCGCATTATGCGATTATGCGATATGGTTGTCGGGCGTATAAGAAAATAGCGCATAAGTTATTGTATTGTAACTTTGTAAGCAATGTTGGCGCTGGTAAGCACTTCAACGTGTGTTGTGCTTCAGTGTTGCCAGCGTAATTATTCAACAATAAAATAATTAAAACGCTGTGTATTATTTGTAGATTTCAAAGATCAGGTTACACTGGTTACAATGGTGATGAGTCATTGAATGAATATTCAGTGCAGAGGAGCAGACTGATGATCATTTTCATGATCTGTTTAGCAAAGGTTCAGGGATGACTATTCACAAATTTGAGTTTTCAATCATCTTTCTACGCAATGAATTAAGTTTACTTCGTAATTATTTAATTGTATATTATTCACCATATCAATATTAAAAAAAAAATTTTTAATTAATATTCATTTCCTTCAAAAATAACATTCAATGTTGACGATTAATACAAGTACAACTAAGCTCGGTTGAAATTTTCATAGCTGCTAAAGTATAGCCTTCGTTAGGGTATAATAATTCTGTTTTTGTATTATACATACTAACCACCCAGCAACGTACCTATTTAGGAACCAAATGCAATGAACATTATGCTCGCTGAAAGATCGTGTAAATTTATAAACCTCCAGAAGTAAGCTAGAATTTAAGCGACAAAGCTTTGACAAAATTCTTAATTCAAAGTACGTGAAATCAAAATGCATCGAGCCACTGAATACCATTTTACATCATGTAGGTTTGGTAAAACTGCATAGTCTGCATTACAATCGTGAGGGCCGTTGCCTACGCTGAAATACTATATATTTTGAAAGGTCTTCTAAATTGCATTGTATCCGTAATACTTTTCACTTGGCACATGATCAAGATCGGAAAATCTTATCATTTTTGGTATCTATTTCAACCTTTACCTCAAGAAATGAAACATTCAAGATTCAACCTTATTCAAAAGCAGCTCAAAATAAAAATTGTACGATGCTATTTTGTTCACCTAGAAATAATTAATTACGTTAACCTTCAAACCACAAGGTAAAAATTCACAACATAATGTAATTTTTGACACCCCCATTAAAATGATGTAATTTTTGATATTCCTATTAAAAATGTACATATAGGGATATCACTTTTTACATCATGTTGCTAAAGTTTTTACAAGGGATATGACAAATTACAGAACGTTGTGCTTCAAGGGTTAAGGATAAGTACGCATCTTATAATTTAAGATCGAATTTCAAAAATTCGATCTAAAAAGTACTAAGTGTTCAATCTACAATCAATATACAGGTTGCAGATTCCCTAATTGTTGATCACGTGATTAGAAACATCAATAGATTAGAGAACAAAAATCAATTATCACATTAACTCACTTAGGAATGCCTAATACCTATGAATTTCTCAAAAAAAAATCAATAAATAAAATAAGACCATAACAAAAATTCTTATATGAAATGTAACAATACGTCGCTCATCGCACTGATAACTGAATATACTGAGACAAACCGACAAAACTATACTAATTCTTACAATAATCCTTAATGGGTAGTACTCAAAATCGTCATAAATTAAATACAGATACGCTAGGAACTTATAGTCTTATGGAGCAATACATATGTGCCACGTAAGTATACACGTACACGAACATAATTTAAACAGTGAAAACTGGTACCTCTGTTTTTCATATTTATTGCATCATTTTTTTTTCATTGCTTCTATAAAATATTCGGGTCTTCGGGGGTAAACTCTTTTCAAACGTTTCCTTCCCCCCTTCAAAGAACGTACAGTTTCATATAATAAATTATCAGATGACCTTCTTATCACAAAAGTGACATAATTTACAGAATGTGCGCACCAAAGTGGTGCTAATGAACAAAAACTAGAAATATCATCAAACGTATTTGAAGAGTACAGGGAAAAAACTAGGTAAGTTACTTTTTGCAAATTGTGAGAAAATCGAATTTTGAATTTGGAAACGATATGGAAATGATTACTAAGATCTTTTTGGACATGTAAATAATATAATGGTTGCGTAATATATCTGAGAATAACATATTATGTGTTTAAAAAAATTATACCGAAAATTACCGGTGTTATAAGCTTAATACCAGGGTAAAGTTAACATGTGCAGGGGAAGAACTAAGCAAATTGCTGGCTTTTTGCTCTGTGCAGCGGATCTTTGAACACAATTTCATGATCCAATGTTGATAATTCTAAAGATTCTAATATGTCATGATATCCTACTCAGAATTATCTACT
>FIZR01011949.1:0-10256 GCA_900060175.1 Ferrisia virgata
ATTTAAATATAATCTTTTTTGTACGGCAACTGTAGTTCCTGATTTGAAGTACAATAATCCGTCCAGACCTAAGGATAAGTATCCTTTTCTTATTTAATTGTAACGGTGTATAAGTCGTCATGTGCACACGTGTGCGCATGATTGACTAAGGATCCTGTAAGGATCCGCGTGATGGCATCGCGGCCATCCTATCCATTGTAAGGTCAGCCGATCCGCGAGTATGAGAGCACACCCACTTCCCTAAGCTACTCTAAATTTAAAATTGTCCCATCCAAAAAATAGTGTTCCATACGACGACCGGTGAGGCATTTCTAGGCCCAACTCAAAATTTTAATTAACATGTGTTTGGCATTAAAAACCCATACAACACCAACAATATGCACAAACAAGCTAACATTCACAACATCAGTCCAAAGAATGATATCCTACGTAATCGCATATGTTTTCATGGCAGTGGCATCGTCCCGTAGATCACCACCCCCGCACAGCTGTGCACCATCCCTTAGTAGTTAAAGGTTAAACAGGTTGCTCGCGCATTGGCAAAAAAAAAACAACCACTCATACGTATGTAGTACAAGTCAAATAGCCCAGCATAGAGCCTCCAAAAAAAAACTATTACACAATTTATTCATGCATCAAAAACCACAATCAGTACAATGAAACCCTAATAACAGAATTTTGTATCAGTACTGGAGAACAACAACATAACCATATCAGACCTAAACCATGAAAATCCAAAATTCCCTTAATGGCTAATTCAACTTCCTGATATTAATCTAACTATGATCAACTACTGCAAGAGTGAGTATCCACATCGTATCATTAGAAGGTTATACCATCTGCATCTCAGTGAGAGGTCACTTCATGTCAAAAAAAATCACTTTATTCCCTAGAAATTGAAAATTTTCCATTGTATTTGGTACTGTCCAGCCGTCGAACGACGTCCATCGACGACCGCTCGAAAAGTATTAGCGTACGGAGAACTGTCTAGCCCGATGCTGCGTCTACAAGCCACGAGTACCACGCGACAAACTTAGTTACGTTTGGAAAACCTGTTTAGCCCGAGAACGCTGTTCGATTCCGCGGAACTACGGCGAGGTATGCCAACAACACGGTAAACGAGTTCGATCGGTGGTCGAACGGTACAGTTCGAACATCGATCGAGATATATGTGCGCGATTTTCCACATTCTAAATGTATTCAATTGTGCAGGCCCTGTTCATTCCTATTTTTTGGGCAAGTAATGACCATGTCCAATGTTCGAACGATGGCGTGCGACAACCGTTTGAAATGTAAATGGTCTTCCTGGATTCGTGTTTAGTGGGTCAAAATACACCCGTGAGCATCATTTTCGCTACTATTTCACATAAAGTCTCAAAATTCAGTTTTTTCTCACTTTTTTCACTGATTTTTTTTCTTCAACGAAGGATGAATTTTGAGATTTTATCATTCCTATCCCCTCGTCCCCTAACTAAAAATCATTTAATCAGCTCGAAACCCAACAACATCGATCAAATTTGAATAATAGCCTTTGATTAGCGGGTCATTTGATATTCTGGAGTGTGGATAACCTCGGGTCAAAATTCAGTTGTACCCAAATTTGGAGGAGGGGTGCTTAGGGGCTAAAATCTCAAAAATTGTTCTTTCTTGAGCCAATCGATAGCCAATCTAAAGTTGTGTAACAAATCCAAAAAACAACGAAACAAAACTGCTCCTCCCCTGTCTCCTCTCCAAATTAAGTTGGGAAGTTGAAATTTGGTGTGAACCCTCACAGCTTTGAAAATATAGTTTTTTGGTTGAGTTTGTTCCTCGCATAATTCCCCTCCAAATTGATTTAGGAAGTTGAAATTTGGTATGTAGGGGTCTTAGATGTACCTTTTGGGAGCTTCAACTTTTAGACCCCATTGCACCCCCTCATGAGTTCCAAAAAGTCGTTTTTTTTCGTAGATTTTTCCTATTTTTTGAGTCCGTTTCTCGCATATCTCCCCCTCCCCTCGTCACCATTTATATTGACTTCTGAAATCAAGATTCGGATATTATCACTCTCCATTTGAGCTTATATTCAGTTCTATACTGAAATGGTATGAATGTTTGTATCTTGCACCACTGAGAACCTACATTTCAACATTTGTTTTGAAATTTGGTAATATTTGAGGTGTAAACCCCCCCCCCCACCTTCTTCTTGAGTACTATATCAGTCTTAAACCAAAATGGAAATGAAAGCGAAATTTGTCCTCGTACGTTCTAGAATAAAAACCAAGCATAAAATTATTTTAATATGCAACTTTCACGGATTTCCCTTTGTCAGCATTTACTAATTTCCACAGCCTTTCTCAAAAATTTTTTTTAAGTTGGAAAAGGGGCTGTTCTAACGTTGGGAATACCAACTTTTGACTGCTCTGACGATGCTCTGTCTTCTTGCATGAATTTTACTCTTCTTCTCTCATGGAAGGGGCTGTTGTTTTCATAGCCATCTCGTGGCCTTTTTTTAAAAAGGAGAATGGGCAGGGAGCTATGTGCTTTCAACTGCATTAACGATGCTTTGTACCCTGATATGGGTATCAACCCTACGAAAAATTGGAGAGGCCAGTGAAATTCGCCTCATCAGGAGGTCCAATACCAGTTCATAATTTTTCTTTCTTTTAATTTTTTGCTTTAGGTATTCGAGCATTCATTAATTTTAATTTTCCATTTCTTTTCTGTTTCAGTGAGCGGTCTACGAGACGAGCGGTCGGTGAGTGTTTAAATTACATTCCTATAATTTTATTAATTTATTTCAAATTGCGAATATCTTTCCACTCGCATAGCTGTAATTTTAAGCTCAAAAAATCATACAAACGAATGTGCAAATTACAAATTAATCACGCCCCGAATCCTGAACTCCCTTACAAAATAAGAGCTTTTGAATTAAAGGTCGCGTTATCGTAAATTTCGATCGTTCAAAGCGTTAACGAAACGCTAACCGAAGATAAAATAGCTCTTTTAATTGTTTACAAAGTTTCAACGTGTACTGGGTACACGAGAAGGAAAACAATCAACATCGGCGTAACCAATAATGCACTTTAATTTATCTATCTTAATTAGAATCCATTATAAATGTTCCTTAATTGACTGCAAACTACCGTATATCAATTGGAACACGGTGCTTTGTGGTTTACTTTGCTCCGCGCTCCGCAGCCAGGCCTTATCGTCGCTCGTCGGTACCAGCGCAAAAGGCATTCTCGTGGGCTGGCCACGAAAATGGGAAAAGTGGCAACTTTAAGTAGAACTAATTTCCACAGATTACAAAGTTTACTCGACAATTCGGCTGTTTCGATTTTTGTTGTTTTTGTTGTACGAGCAAATGACGCGCGACGGAGGTTAGCTCGCGTAATTTGAAGACTTTAAAATGTGATATATGTTTTCAAAATATAACCCCCCCCCCCCAAAATGAAAAAATGAAATACACTCAACATAATAGTGTACGTGTATTATACGTATATACTCAACTTCAAACAGAGAGATAACTTTTTATTGAGAGAGGAAGACAAGGCGGTAGGTTTGACTGAAACTACCACCACAACCGGGCCAATGCGGCGTTTATGATGTTGAGAAAAAATATATTTATATAAGTGTACGGAGGAGATACGGTGAAGAAACCCCCTCGAGGAGGTTGTAGCTTTTGTGTTCAAATTGAGATGGATGTACGCGAACAGATAAGAGATTCTTGTAACGTAAGAAAAAAATACATAAAAGTTCTCAACTTCCTAATCCGTTATTGTATTAGGTCTTCGATTTGATTTATTCGAGCCAGCGGCTACGATCTCGACAAAAAGAACTGTTTCTTTCTTAGAATTTATACGTTCGCGTTAACACCCGTTGAAAAGGCTAAGAAAAAACCTCGAAAGAAATAAATTTTCCGACTGCGTACTTTGTTTTATGGTCCGCCCCTTATAACACTCATATTTCACCAGAGTTCCCTATTTTCCTAGTCCTTGTCATCCTCCCAGCCCCGCCAGCTCTCTATGTAGGGTAGAGGTACCACCTCGCTTATACTCTCTTACTCGTGTGTGGCTATGGTTTCTTTTTTTTGTTCGTTTTCTTCGCTTTCTGTCTACGTTTTTTTCTCCTTGTATGTGTGTGCTCGTCGTGTTGCAGTTTTTTGCCTTTATTTCTGATAGGTGTTTTATTTTTGTTATGATGTCTATGTGTAGTCGTAGTGATGCTGGAGGTCCTTATGCATGATCGCTATCTGAGCCTGCGTTGTCAAAGGCCCTAGTATGGCTGAGGTGTGGTCACATAACGATAGTCATCAATACCGTCACCTAAATTCCTAAGTTCACTTGGTCAGCCAGGCTTTTTTGCCCGGTACTAAACTGCTTTCCTGGACAAGTTTTAGGTTCTGTTAAACCGTCATTTCAAGTGAGCGTAAATTACGTACTCTTGAGTAGACAAAGGAGCTACAAAACAGGGAAGGCTATCGAGGTTAGAACCCCCCCGTCTTAGGCACGAAAAAATTGCAATTTTTACGCTGAATTTAATACCCAAATAGTTGAAAACTTATCACTTCGTTAATGAGACTTCAGAAAAATTTGAATCTCAAATTCAGAGAAATGCACTTTTTATTGCTTAAAAATACCATTTTTTCAAAATTTTTCCCTCGCTGCGTTTGGCTGAGGAGGTGGTTCTTACAGTTTTCGAACAATCTGAATTTTGTTAAGTGATTCAACGTTGAAAGTTAATGTTTCGGGATTGGTTGAACCAATAATTAATCTGTTTGCTCGACTTGAGTGGATATTGAAAGCAGATTCGAAATTGATACAAAAATTTGAAAGCTCGGAATTGAGCTTTTTATATGAAAGCTTGACTTTTAATTACGAATATAAAGGTTGAAATCTCTGATCTTTACACTGTTTAGGCGCAAAAAAGTCCACAATTTCATTTTTTTTTCTTGATTTTTTAATCAAATTTCTTCACTTTTCAGCCATTTTATTCCATGTTTTCGATAATTTTAACAATTTTTTCCATATTTCAGAGCAATTTTTACACATTTTTGAAAAATTTTTGTCAATTTTCGATAACTTTCAACATTAAAAAAAAATAGTTTATGTCTATTTTCACCTATTTTTCAACAAATTCTCACAATATTTGACCAATTTTTAGCACTTTTTAATTATTTTTATCATTTTTACATAATTTTCGATGATTTTCAGCGATATTTTTTACAATTCAATTTAACATAGACCTATTTTTCAACATTTTTTTTTGCGATTTTTGATCAATTTTTCAGACTTTTTACCTACTTTTATCAATTTTTTACCCAATTTTTAATCATTTATTTCACAATTCGGGCTAATTTTCACTCATTTTTTTTGCAGTTCTTCGTGATTTTCTCTTAATTCTTACCTTGTTCTCTACGGTTTTTAACAATTTTTGCCAATTTTCGACGATTTTTCAAATTTTTCAACGTTTTTTCATGATTTTTGATCAATATGTCACACTTTTTACCAAATTTTGTCAAATTTTTTTACCTAATTTTCAATAATTTGTTACAATTTTTCGTGATTTTTGATGAGTTTTCTACACTTTTGACCCATTTTTGTTACACTTTTTAACTGATTTTCGATGATCTTCTACAATTTTTTTTTTATACTTTTGTTCAACTTTTATTTATTTTCCAATATTTTTTTGTGATTTTTGTTCAATTTTTTGCATTTTCTTGTTGATTTTTATTGAATTATTATCTGATTTTCCATGATTTTCAACACTTTTTTTTTGTATTTTAGGTCACTTTTCGCTCATTTTTCTTAAATTTTTTATGCTTTTTTAATGAATTTCTGCACTTTTTACACGTTTTTATCAATGTTTTACTTGATTTTCGATAATTTTTAAAGTTTTTTCGTTTATTCAAGCAAATTTTTACTCATTTTACAACATTTTTTCGTGATTTTTCATTAATTTTGTGCACTTTTCAGCTATTTTTATTGGATTTTCACCAAATTTTCGATGATTAATGATCATTGTTACCATATTTTAAGTTGATTTTCATCCAAATTTAATAACTGTATCCAATTTTCGATGATTTTTATTGCTTACTTTTCATCCAATTTTCAGCACTTTTTCGTGATTTTCATTTGATTTTTTGCGTTTGATTAATCAAATTTTCACCTTATTTTTGGTGATTTTCTTCAATTTTTTTCATATTTTTGATCAATTTTGTGCATTTTTTACCCGCCTTTATGAAATTTACACCTAATTTTCAATGATTTTGGACGATCTTTCTCATATTTTTGCGAATTTTGAGTAGTTTTTATCAAATTTTTCCTAATTTTCAATGATTTTTAACAAATTTTTTCCTCAATTTTCACCCATTTTTCTACAATTTTTATGTTTTTTATTAATTTTTTGCACTGTTTATCCATTTTTATCGAATTTGCTTCCAATTTTCAATGATTTTTAACGACCTTATTCTTATTTCGGGCCAAATTTCACTCATTTTTGTCATATTTTTCTCAACTTTGACTGTTTTTCAGCAAGTTTTTCCATATTCAAAGTCAAATTTGTCCTTGTTTTTCAATATTTTTTTGGGATTTTTGATCAACTTTTGGCCTAATTTTCCATGTCATATTGCCAATGAAAATTAGGCTATTACAGTAAATCGACAATATGGTAGTTTGATAGGGGGGAGGGGCATACGAACAAAATGCGTTTCAGGGTTCTAGAAGACCATTAAGATGATTTTGGCCTTGCCAAATATTATTTTTTTATTTTTCTGTCTACCGAGCGTTAAAATCATTTACTTTGCTCGATGTGAACCAAAATCGCTCCAATTTGGTCAATCGGCTCAGTTTTGCGGCGAATTAGATATACTTGAGTAGGGATGATCTAAGGTCAAAATTCAGTTTTGTCTCATTTTGGAAGAGGGGGAGGGGGTGCTGAGAGTTTAAAAACACGAAAATTATTCTTTTTTAAATCAATCGATAGTGAACCCAAATTTGTATAACATATCTAAAAATCAGCCTCCTAGATCAATTAGGAGGGGAGATATGAGGGGATTTCCCCTTTTTGACTTCTAAATGTGCCTTTCGGGTGCCTCGACTTTTCAACTCCATTGCACCGTCTCGCAGCCCAAAAAATGTGGTTTTAGTTTTCTCATTTTTTGGGTTTTTGAGTTCGTTCCTCGCATAACTCTCTTCCAAATAGAGCTAGGAAGCTTAAATTTGGTGCGTACATTTATTAGAGCTCCTAGATGTGCTTTTAGGGGGTTTCAATTTTTCAGCCCCATTGCACCTCTTTACAGCCTCAAATATGTGTTTTTTTTATTTTTCGAGTTTGTTCCTCGCATGAATCTCCTCCAAACTGAGCTAGGATCTCGACTTTTCAGCTCCATTTCACCCTCTCACAGCTCCAAATATGTAGTTTTTTGGCTATTTTTCCTTTTCTTTTTGAGTTTTTCCTCCCATAACTCCCCTCCAAATCGGGCTAAGAAAGTTGAAATTAGGTATGTACAGTTACTAAGGATCCTAGATGTGCCTTTTGGGGGGGTTGACTTTTTAGCCCTGTTTAACCATTCGTACCCTCAATGCTGATTAGGAAAACACTTTTTACACCTTTTTATGGAATTTGCATCAAATTTTCGATACTTTATAACAATATTTTTCATATTTTTAGTCAAAATTAAGAAGAAATTTTTCAGTATGCTAACTTCGGTTTAGATTTTCTTTTAATGAAGTTGATAATCTACTTATTTACTCGCTGATTAATTATCACCCAAGATGTTTTACGATGTTGATGAAAATTGCATTTCATATGCTTATTTACGAGTACTTGGTTCGACTAATTAAACAGTATCTTGGTTTGATCTTTCTCTTTCGACCGTGCAGTTAATATTATGTACGGGTGAAAAGTTGAATTTATTTGTACCTAGAATTTAGTTCGAGTTATAAACTTACAATCATACGTATTGAGCGTATTTTACGTTCGTTTCATTCGTAATCTCTTCAATGTACGTTTATGTAGGTGCATAATAATATATGGTTTTATTTTTCCCATAAATTTACTCGCTTATTATTCAGTGCTTACGTAAGTTTGTTGTGTATAATAAAAATGCATACAATGTTATTTTCGATTGATATATTCATTCTATTAAGGTAAATACAGCTGCCACTAAATTCGTATGAATTATTAGGCAATTTTTATTTTTCAATGAGGCTTACTCTCGTAATCAGATGAATGAAACGAGACAAGAAATTTTTTATTTTAATGAAAACAAATTGGAATTCTTTTTCAATTAATGAACACCGAACGTAGCAACCTAAGTGAAATGAATTTGAAAATTTATTTAATAACGAAACGCTCGAATTTATGTATCTTGATTCTACTTTTTACTCGGCATGTAAACTTGATGATTTCATCGATTAATTTGCAATGAAAAAAATATTACTCAGCAGGAGTCGATGGGTTTTATAAATTCAAGTTACGAATATTACACCTGAAGAATCAACAACGAATCTATCATATCGATGACGTAGACATACTTTCCTGCCAAGTTGCAAATTTCTCTTTACATCATAGTAGTAATGAAAAGCTACGAAAGTGTTATTGTATTTGGAACAAATACTTACTACAAATGGTCAAAGAACTGATTTCGATACCATCTTTGGAACACAATTGCTAAGAAAATTATTCTGAATGAAATACTGGGTTCAAGAACTTTAATCAAAATGCTTTTAGCAATTTGACTTGTCTTCTTCTGTTGGTGAAATTTTATTCTAAGTTTAAAGTTTTGTGAATTTGCTCATGTTCGATTGCAACATGAATATTTTGGAATTAAATTTTACGAAGGTTCCTACGATTATCTCATTCCTTTTTGGGATCAATATTATCATTTGGAATGTGATCGAAACGTGACTCGGATCAGGAATCGCCTACAAGTTGTTTGATAAGTTATTAGAGAAGTTATACATCACGAACTGTCAACTTATATTACTTATTATACATTGTATACCAAAGAACCCAGATTATTTGTATCTATCGAGTTGTAATTTGTTTGATTCAAATGTAGAGAAAGCTTTAGTAAAGTGGTGGTTGTTGGTGATGAATTAAAATAGTTCAAGGGAGAAATGATTCGTTTCCATTGTAAATGTATTTTATGTGAAAGTAATTATTATCACTCAAAACGTTCTCAGTCTTATCAAAAATAAAATTCCCAATCCCATAAATGTTCAGTTTCAGATGTATTTCTGTTGATTTTAATTTATGTAGTTGCATCATAGCTAGTTTAATCCACAAAGTAATTTTGAAATTCGTAGTCGTTGGACAGTGCTCATTTGCGTTTGTACTTTTATAGAAGTAGATGAGTGTGGTTTTTTTTTCACTACAAATGACCATTTTCAAGTTCTTCTATTCTGTGTTGCGATCATAATACGATTTGAAATTGTTTAACGTAAGTAGAAATTGGTTATTTTATCTTTGATTTAGGATACGAACTAATTGAGAATACCTTAAGCAACTTACTATATATTTGCGGTGTTATGGAAATTCCATTGGCTATGGCTGGTTAAAAATACACATTTCTCCTTGGGTTCAAAATTTCAAATTTTTCACATCGATAAGCGTTTCAAGTTGGATTTTTTCAGCCTGATTTGGAAAGTGAAGGTACCTCAGAGGGATTTCGTGAAATTCCTTCATATTTTTCTGATTTCAGGCGTGGCCTTGAAATTGATTTTGAAAATTTCAAATAGCTCTGCAGGACACTGTTTTAGAGGGTACAGCTCAAAAAAAAAATATAACATGTTATTTAGAGTATTACAAATTCCCTAGTTTTTTTTTAATTTTTCTGAGTAGTGGAAGATTCTCGAATGTGAATTTTGGCAATCCTAACTTTTCAATTTTCTTTACCGAATATTTTTACCGTCTCTAGCATTAGGTGAACTTTTGTGTGATTTTCTCCTTGGTTTATCGCTTAGTGTTCCCTCAAGCCAAACGGGATATGTGTAATAGGTAAAGAAAGTAGTGAAAAAATTGTGATTTGAATAGTGAAAGTGGTGAAAAATTTTAAAAATTGCTTTTTTACGAATTTGTTAATTTTTGATGTTCTTAAAACCAAAAAATTTTCTCCCAACGAGATGATAATTCCACTCAACCAGTAGTAGGCAGGTTAATAGAATTGCCTATTCGGTTCGCCGCTAAAATACGTTTTAATAAGGGGCGTTGAGATTAAGTCAGTAATTTTAATTTTCGAATGGTTCATAGGCAGATTTAGACGGGGGGGGGGT
>FIZR01011950.1:0-18722 GCA_900060175.1 Ferrisia virgata
GATGGCAGGAGGAATAACTTCAGTTAAATCATTGATGCCTATGATGAAAAGAGTAAGACTAATAACAGCTCGTTGAGGTACTCCGTTTTCAAGTAGGTATTCTTCTGAAAAATTTTCATATGCTAGCAAAATGAATAAAAAATGTGGCGAGGGAGGGAGAGGGAGGAAAACAGAAACCCTGAAAGCTGCTATATCAGCCTCGGGGGCCTCGTTTATTCTTAATTCGAGCCTGGGGTAACCAAAATAATATATTCGACCCAAAATCACTAAGCTAGATTTATCAAGCACCTCGAGGGTGAAAATCACCTCTGATACGAATATATGTGTACTACGAAGGTGGTATACTTTGTAGTCACGAAATGTAATCGAATCATCGGCTCTACACACCGACCAAGAGCTGAATTAAGATTTGTGCGGCGATTTTTGTACAAAATTAATATGTAAAATTGTATCCTTTACTGGAGCTAGACGCGTTCGTACGTATTATACATGTATATATATGTATATATATATATGTATATGGGACGAGCGACGCGATAGAAAACACAAACACAATGCGCAAATATGAAAATTAGTCCGATAGACTCATTATTATTCGTGCGCGGCGGATTTGTCCCAGGAGGAGGCTTGCGTGTGTAGCGCATTCGAGGGACAATCAATTTGCTTGATTTCATTACAATTCGTCGTATTTATTCCGGTGGCCCCCGTCAACAACAAAAGGATTTACCAAAGGGATGCGTTCTCGTCCTCGTCGTACGTACAACACACACACACACACACACACACACACACACATACATATTATTATACGTACTTACATGTATATGCACATTATAAGCAACAGGCCTAAAACTATCGCTGCATTTATAAAAGCACGAAGCTAGACTGTACGACTCGACTGACTGGTGTATGCCTTAGTTAGTCTTTTGTATATGGTAATAGACGCGTAAAACACATTTTCTATTAGTATAATTAATGCGGTACCACGCCCGCTAGTGTGTGTGTGTATGCCAATGTAAGTACAACGTGGTACATTATCAGAATGAAATTTTAATGTTTATGCAGATTTAATAGCGACATCGATCGGCAGATTCTTGTATAATTGTCGTACGTGTTAATAATAATTTTTATACTTATATATATATACGATATTGCGTTTTTGTTTCGTCGCAGATGCCATCCACGGTGCTAATTCGGATAAATGTTCTCCTACTTGTAGTCCTGTGCATCCATTGGCCTTGTGTCTAGGCGGACCGGTTTGTTCGAATCAACAGACCGTTGTTCGTGCTACCAGAACGCCTCCTCAATATCACGGTGCGACCAATGGCAAAAGCAAGTGTTTGGGGTTGACTTGTGTCGTCTGCGGAGATACCAGTTCGGGAAAGCATTACGGTATTTTGGCGTGTAATGGATGTAGCGGATTTTTCAAAAGAAGCGTAAGAAGAAAATTGATCTATCGGTGAGTACTGATCTGTGTGGTGATGCATGATTTACACATATTGCGCTGCGTGCAAGATGATGAAATGATCTAATTAATCGAGGGGTGTGTGTGTGTGTGTAAGTAATCGAGTGTCCGGATCGCTCGAATCGTTTCGTTCATGAACCTATTATCTCTTTATCACTAACCGAAAGAGGAAAAACTGCAATATCTATAAACTAAAGAGAGGTTACACTGAACCCTCTTACCGTACCAGATTTGTGACGTCACTTGGAAGATCATTGCTACTTTTGTAGTGGAAGCGGAATGTTTATAGGTTTTTTGAATTTTTTCACAAAACTATAAGATTTGCGACAATTTTAGGAGAGAACTTTATTTATAGAGTGTAAAATACGCTATATCTAATGAAATAAAAAAAAATTAAAAACTATTGAGAATTCATCGCTTAAATAAATTATTTGTTGTGATAAAACGATGAAAACATGAAATTTCATAGATTTCTATTTTTTATTTATTTATTTATTTTTTTTTTTTTGGTAAAATTATGAGATTTACAACAATTTTGAAGAGAATATAAAATGGCAAATTGCGAAAATTTTCATGCAGACAATAAGCAGAAATAATAAAGGAAGATGCGAGATTATAAATGGTGAAAAATCTGTTTGTCAAATGATTTAAGCGCTTGTCAAATTTTTCAATTTTTCAATTTTTCTTGTTCAGATTTTTTGAAATTGAGGTGACTGTACGCAAATGGGAATAAGCAACAGGTAGTTGTGAATTTTTGCAAAAGAACTGATGCCAAAATTTTCAAATTTATAAGAAATTTAGTACTTACTTCAGGATTTCAAAAGAGGGAAATTTTTCGGGGTTTTGTTTTTAAAAAAATTGAAACGTTACTGTTTTTATTTTTTTTTTTAAAGTGAATATAAATATCGAATAATTTTCTTTATCAATTGAAATAATAAATAAATAAAAATTAACCAAATTTTTTTCGTTTTTGATTTTTTTTTGAAAGTTAAAATACGAATACGTAATAATCAGATTTATATAACAATGAAAATTGGAAAAATTTATCAAAAAAACTAGGAAATGAGCAAAATATGGTTCATTTTTCATTCATTATTCAAATTTATACAGAAAATCATTTAGAAACATGTTTTGCTCATTTTCTAGTTTTTTTGATAAATTTTTCCAATTTTCATCATTTAATTTGATTACTACATAATCGTATTTTTACTTAAATTAAATATTTTGTTCTTTTAAACTCGCAACAAAATGATTTACTGACAAGCAAACAATTCAGTGCCTTTTTTATTCATCATCAAATGAGAAACGAAAACTTGAATTTTTAACGAGCAATATTTCTAAGTTATAATTTATTTTCAATTTGAATTAAATATTTTTATTTATTAATAATTTAATGATAATCTTTCAAGGTTTTTATGTTTTTAAAAATAAAATCAATTATTTAAATTAATTTTTTTTATTTATTTTCATTTTCATTCGGTTAATTTAAAATTTAAATGGTTAAAAAAGTATTATTTTGAAAAAATAAAGTTGATTAATATACTTTTAAATAATTCTACATATTTTGTTTGTTTTCTTGATAGATAGATTTTTTTTCTCTTAAAAAAAAATTCTCCAAAATTTTCATACCCTTCACCATTTTTATTCAAAAAAATTTTAAAAACTAAAAGACTAAAACACTATAGAGTCTAAAATTTTGCGTTTGTTTACGTTTACCTACATTTCGAGTTCTTCCAGGTGACGTCACAATCAGTCGATGGGCGAAACTGAAAAATAATTACCTACTTTGTTTTTGGTGTAACCTCTCTTTAGTTTATAGATGTTGGAGAAACTGGAGATTGATATCAGTTGTTAAACATTTTTGAAATTTTATATTCCAGTCATTTGTATTTTTTGAAGTTTTTGAATTATCATTTTGAACCAAAAATCGACAAACACCAAAGCTTGTACTTCACTGAATTTTTTCAGAAGTTTCGAGCGTCCTCTTCATAGGTAAATGTCCTTTTTCAACTTTTCCAGCTGATTTTTGGAATTGAAAAAAGTGGCAACAATGATTTTCAAAAAATCGCCATAAAGCTCATCAAAGGCACTATACATTGGAAAAAGTTCGAAATTTCTACCTATCCATATCGAATCTTATCTCAACACTTTAAATGCTCATGGCTGTCCTCCAAAAAGCCCTCAAGAGTTGCGGTTTGCTGCATTTGTCATCTCTCATCGAGGTCTACCAATCCCCGACCACCCCCCCCCCCCCCATAAGCCATCCTCAATAATCTAATTGACTATGCTGGCATATTAGTCCTTACTTCCTCCTCCCTCCCCCTCCCCTATTAGAAATTTTGGCTGTATAAAATACCTTACTATAAGTGATTTTATTAATTTTCTATGCGTCAAAATTATCAAATAGATGATGTTTTTTTGTTTGAAAATATTTTTGAAAGTATTCGTAGTTTGGGCCGGATAATGAAATCAAATATTTGCCCCAGTACTGAAATTCGAAACTAACCAATGGAATTTGGTTCTTATGGTCTGGAAACCTGGTGATAAAAATTTTTTGGATCCTTATTCCTCCTCTCCTGCTCCTGGTTTTGTGCCATAACGTTACAGCCTTGATATTGAGAATGTATACTTTTGCGAGTTATAATTGCAATAAAAACTGATTTTTCCATGCAGTATAGAGCTCTGTTTGACCCTCGCTGTTTCGATTTTTTTTCAAATTTTAACCATGGCCCTTATGAAATGAAATTTTGAAAAAAATATATGCGAAACTGGGGTTAAGAACACATCTAAAAAGCATAGTTTCAAAATTTTACCAAATCAGTATCGTGATTGAACAAAATGATAAAATTTTGAAATGTCATTTCGATGGTAAATTATTAGGGGAGGGGGATGTTGATTTTTTCAGAGATGTCTCTTGGACCAAAAAATTGCGCAAATCGATCGATTAACGTTTTTTAAAGAAATCATAAGTGTTTAAAAAAATCCCCCCCCCCACCCCGAAAACCGGTGGGGTTGCAGGTTCAAAATTTTGTTCAGGTATGTATCTCAATAGTATGCACCTACCACCAAAGTATCATGTCAAAATTTTACCAGGGCAAATTTACCATGCTTATCTTCGTTTAGACTTTCAGCAAATCCCACCATCCCCCCTTCCAAAAGTCGACAGTTCTTACGTCAATGAACAATACCTGGCTTCGGGGGGGAGGGGGGTGTATCTGGGAAAATTTTTTGAGAATTTTAAAATACGTAGCCCAAACGAAGCACGAGGCCAAAAATTTTGAAGGTTAGGCGTCCAAAAATTGGTATTTTAGCGCATTTCTAAACTTAAACTTTATCAATTGCATTATACTTTCAAAAAATGTTCCAAGAATTTTTCTTTTGGTAATTTTATTGGAAGGAGCGTCGTCCTTTGTGGTCCGTTTCCCTCGTATTATTTTCATTTGATTATCTAGAGCTAGTTGGATGTGCATTGCCTGTCCAATTTTTATCCACTTTATTTATCTTCTTTGCTATGAATTTATGGTTCGTGTTGAAGGCTATATTAATTAGTATTTCATATTTTAAAGTACTTATATAATAATACGTGTGAAACAAAGTATATTTTATTGAAACACGATTATCGATACTGATCGAAAAACAAGATAAAATGGTGATGAAATCAATATGTAAACGCTACCCATTTATTACACATTACCAACGTCGACATGTTGACACCTTTTTATGGAAAAAAAAAAAAAAAAATCCCTCCACGAGCATATAATATAAGAAGACTAACCACGTAGAAAGGGAGGGAAGAGGACGAACGTTGTATGGAGAAAGAGAGAAAGAAAGAAAGAAAGAAAGAAAGAGACGACGACTACGACGATTTATCGAAATTACATTTGTCGCTAATAACCTCATTGAGAAACGTGAAAAAAAGGGATGGAAATTACACCGCGCGCTAAAAGGGGAAGGCATTATACGCTAATGCTGTCGAGGGGTTGAATTAATATCCTATGATTGTATTGGTTGATGCGTAAACGGATTACAATCTCTATACATATATTGAAAAGCAACAACTTAAACTTGTTTATTGTAAGCCCTTTTACCGTTTTAAATCACTAGGCACGAAATTACTACATGCTTGTTGGAGTATACGTATCGCCGGGCATACTACACACATGAAATGGGTTATTAATTATTTTAACCACAATACTATACTTGTACTAAAGGATACATTCTACGTACTTTTGCACTTTGTAAGATTCTTTCATATGTGGAGTTGTATACTACTCGTAGTAGACGATATTTTGCTCTGTTGAGAGTTTTGTCGGAGGTTTTGTGAAAAGATGTGTTGGTGAACTTTGTGCGTATATGAATAGTAGACGGGTATTTGGGTAGTAGATATATACCCTTTTTGGCGAAATCGTCTTTTTATACTTCTCTCCTTCGTTTTTGTAAGGTACCTACGAGGTTTCAAATGTGAATAATATTGGTCAGTTTGCTGGTAGCTTGTTCGCGGTGGTGGTGAAAAGTTGAAACGAACGAGGGTTATAAGTCCCTTCGGAATCGATTGATACAGTTGGGTGTCTGAATGTGATGTGATGAAGTGGTCGACTCGTAAACGAGGATGTAATTTGATTGCTGAAAGATGTAGACGTTGCAGATTATATAAATGTACGTGGAATTTTTATTGCCAGTGAAGGGCGAACTCAGCATGTGGAGTGAGAAGTGTGGTGAATGTGAAAATGTATACATGTACTCGTAGGTTGCGAGATAAAGTAGATTGAGTTATTTTTGGATTTACTTATCTCTTTTTTTGAGAATCGAAAATCGAAACGATTAAAAAATGGGGTCAAATAAATTTTAGCCTACTATTTCACTTGGATGTTCCCCTTTTCCTCAAATTGAAACGTATTTTTACCGTAGAAATAGGTATGGTAAATACAATTATTTTTAAACAAACGCTCCTCGGGCTAATGATTCTCGAAATGGCTTTCTTTCATTTTTTTCGAATGCTGAAATAATAAAAAACTGATATCAAATTAATAATCGGTTGATTAAATTACCTCTTTATATGAAAATTTGCAATTTTTGTTTCTTGTTACTTACAAATTGTGGTTCAAAATTGTATTTTGGAAATTTAAATGAAATAATCGCCAGAGGTGCTTAGTTCTAAGTTATTTAACCTGTTGAACGTAAATTTGCTGAGACCAGTTTTCTAAATGGATTTCTAAAAGTAAAATATGTGCAAAACTCTGCTTATTGATTTTATTAGCCTGATTTTCAATGTCATATTGTCAACGAAAACCAGGCTATTACAGTCTATCGACCAACAGCGGGGTGAGAGGGAAATACCAACAAATTCCGCTTTGGGCTCTTAAAAGACCATTAAGACAATTTTTGGCCCTGTTAGATATTTATTAATTTTTTTTTTCCAGAAATTAAAAATCAATTCCTCAGCTCAATATCGATCAAAATGGATAAAATTTGTGAAATAGGCTTCGATTGGCGGCGAATTTGATATTCTTGAGTGGGAGTAACCTAGGATCAAAATTCAGTTATGTCCAAATTCGGGGGAGGGGGTGCTGAGGGTTCAAGAACACGAAAATTATTCTTTTTTAGGTCAATCGATAGAAAGTCTAAAGTTATATAACATATCCAAAAATCAACCTCTTAGGTCAATTAGGAGGGAAGATATGGGGGGTTTTCCTCTTTTTGACCTTGAAAATGGGCTATCCCTCCTCTATCTTCCGATTAAAATGAGCTAGGAAGTTGGAATTTGGTATGTACATTTGGTACGAACCCTAAATGTGCTTTATGAGTATCTCGACTTTTCAGTTTCATTGCACCCCCCCCCCCTCATAGCTCCAAAAAAACGGTTTTTTTGAGTTTCTCGCCCAACTTCCCTTCACGTTGAGCTAGAAAGTTGAAATTTAATATGTACATTTAGTAGGGCCCTATATGTGCCTTTTGGTGGTCTCTACTTTTCAGCCCTATTTTACCTCCCCCTCCTCCCTCCCTTTCCTCTTGCTAGCCCTAAATATGTGGGTTTTGGATAGATTTTTCGGTTTGTTCCTCGCATAACTCCCGTCCTAATAGGGTTAGGAAGTTTAAATTAGGTATACATTATACTTTATGATATTAATATTATAAAAATGAAAATAACATCGCTGGTGACACCACCTATCTCAACAAAAATTTAATCGATTTATAAAATTTCTAAAGCGTTAAAAAATTTGAGAAATTCTGGCAGGACTAGGATTCCAGCTTTTTGAAAAAGGCTGTTGCAAGCTTGTTGTGGGGATTTGCCCATAGGGGTTTAAAATTAAAATTTGTCAACAGACTACTTATTAGGCACTAGTGAAATATGATTTTTAATCGTATGCGCGATTTTTTATTGGTTAACTGAAGATGGGGGGGGATAAAAAATCTAATTTACTGGAAATTTTTACTTTGATTTTTTTCTTAACGAATTTTCGACCATTTTTTTCAAAATTGGTTTGAAAGTGATGACATCTGTAAGAGATGGGTTGTGGAATACTTTTAGATTTTTCAGATCCTTAATATACCCTTAAAATGGACTTTGAATAATTTATAAGAGTTTTTGTGAATCCCTTTTTGAACTGGTAGCGCGAAAAAATTCTCTCGTGTTACTAAAAGCGTTTCATACTTCCCAGAATTTTTTCTGAGTTTTTAGAGTGGTGGGAGATTCTAAAACGAGCGCAAATCGTCTTTTCTGCGTGATCAGAAATTAGCGTTCAACGAAAGAAAAAATTATGATATTCAGCGGCTGTAGAGGGTCTCACCGCTTCAAAAAATTTGAAAAATTCCAATCATTGTAAAATACTCCGAATAAGATGAGAAAATTTTTTCGAGTTAGCAGCTCGATTGTTCAAAGTTAGTTTCAGGGCCAAATTTAGGGTCTGAAAAATTTTTAAAAAATCCGCAACACTCTCCCTAGATACCTTCACTTTTATACCAAGTTTGAAAATTATTGCGGAGAAAAAAATTATTGTAAATACTTTCCTGAAAGAGTATTTATCATTGCCAATGAAATGATGCAATTTGTAAAAGTGGGCCTGAAAGTGTATTTAGAGGCTATAAAATTTTTTAATCACTCATTAAAAGAAAAGAGTTTTTTGTAAAATACAATTTTAAAATATTTAAAAATTTGTCATGAGAATTTGCTGATCAGTTTTAGGCTTGATTTTCTGTCTCATATTATCAATGAAAACCAGGCGATTACGGTCTATTGACTTACCGTAGATGAGGGGTCGGGGAATATCAAGAAAACCCGTTTTAAAGACCTAGAAGACCATTACGACCATTTTTGGCAATGCTAGATTTTGATTTTGCATCTCCCCCTTCAAACTGAAAATCAATTACTCACTTTGATACCGACCAAAATCGATCAAATTTGAGAAATAAACTTAGATTGAGGCCAGATTTGATATTCTGGCGCAAAGTTGACCTCGGGTAAAAATTCAGTTATGCCCAAATTTGAGGGAAGGGGCGGGGAGAAACTAAAATTGAAAAAAATTGTTTTTTTTAACCAATCGATAGACAATCCAATGTTGTAAAACATGTTCAAAAATCAGCCTCTCAGGTCGATTAGTAGGGGAATATGAGGGTTTCCCTCCTTTTTGATCCTAAAAAAGGACTTCTCCTTTTCTAGATCCCCTCCAAATTGAGTGAGAAAGTATAAATTTGGCATGTAAATTTAGTATAGGTCCCAGATGTGCCTTTTAAGGGTTTCAACTTTTCAACCTCATTGCGCGCACCCGCTCCCCCTCTTCCTCCCGTCATGAAAATGTAATTTTTTTAGTTAGTTTTTCTTATTTTTTGTGTTTGTTCTTCGCATAACTCCCATCCAAATTGAGGTAGAAAATTGTAATTTGGTATTTGGATTTAGTATAGGTCCTGGGTGTGCCTTGTAAGGGTTTCGATTTTTCATATTCGTTGCAAGCCCCCCTCCCCCAATTGTAGGTTTTGATCGGTTCTTTTTAAGCTTGTTTCTTGTTCATTCTTGACGTTTTTTAATTTCGCAAAAAACGCATCTTATATTTTTTTACGTGAACCGACACAAACTTCAAACTTGAAGATAAAATATTTGAGAATGATTACAAAATAACGAACTGAAATAAGATTAATTTGTTTTTATATTTGATACTCAAATTGAATTATGATTTAAAATAAATGTCAAAAAACTACATTTTGACGACACGAATGAATAATACATACAATGTAGCAGAAAAATCACGAAAGCAATTCGTATATTAACAATTGAATTCAAAGAAAAAATACAATAAAAAAAATGAATAGAAGACGATCACACGAATTACATACAAAATTAAAAGTTTGATACACATTTGAAGCATTTGCTTCTGAAGACTTTTTCGTTTTAAATTTACATTCGTCTCATAGAGAGTAATAAATTACGTTTTTTCTTGAATATATTCGGCATATCAGCATCGGATAAACTATCATCGATAATTTTGGTAATATCATTTCCTGAATTATATAGAGCGATACACGTTCTAATTCCATCGTTGGATAATATTAAATTTTTCTTATATTCGGGGATGTAATCGGACGACGACAATTGCCAGAATTCGTTAAGTAATCGATCCATATATTCGGTACTTCCAGATGAGTATGAAATCAAGCATTGCATTTTAATTGATTTCGAATTATCGACCAGATGACGCTTAAATTCCAACCTTTGTCTACGATCGGGTAGAAACGAGCTCAACAATTTATCTAACGTAATAAATTTAGCTTCATCGATGAGATTCTCGCATATATCGTTAAATAAAACGTGTTTAGTGAAATATTCTAAAAATGTGGTCAATTCTTCGACTTCTGGAAGCAAAGCTGGTAGCAGTTGTTTCGTCAGAAAGTCTAGGTCATCTTCGAGTATCAGTTTTTTGCAATTACCAATAAAATAATCCCCTGTGACGAAGTTTCTTCTAAACTGGATCGAGTCTTTTGATTCGGGTAAACAAGCACGCAGCAATTTAAGCAGCATACGAATTTCTTTTTTACTTATCAAATATTCGCACTTCTTCGCGAAGAATGGTTGCATCGTGATCCGTTTTATTTCAGTTACTGTATTGGCCGTTATTATGGTGAAAAAAAAATCAAACTTGTCGTCGCACAACCAACGAATTAACGCAATTTGAATACATTCGTAATTCTCGTAATACCAAGCGTACAATTTGTAAATGCTCGGAACAGTGGCCCAAATAGTTTTCAAAATTTGTGTGTCTATTTTGTAGCCAATTAAACTGTACAGTATCATGGCGAATTGCTCGAGTGTAATTAGCCCACGAATTTCAAACCACGTAGAAATAATATCGTCTTCGCAGCTGCCTTGAAAGTTCATAATGGCGTAATTTTCCATAAAATACTCCATAGATGATTGGCAGAATTCTATACGTTGAGATTCGTCCAATTTCATCCATAGTAATTTCTGATACATGCCGAAGTATGAGCCGACCAGCGAAACCAAGCAAAGTACTTGCCCTTGCGGACTGATACAGTCGAAAAAGTATTCTTTCGCCGGCCAATTATCGACTCTATCTTGAAAAAACATAAAACTAGCGATACATTGTAGTTGCAAATCTACCGGCATCTTGGCCATCTTGTTTGTAAAATAACAATTCCAATAAAAGACCAGAGGATGGTCTGAAAATCGCACATGGTCCATATCTTGGCTGGTGAACAAAGACGGTGGAATAATTTGCTTGATTTTGTCTTCTAAGCAATACGTGGCCAACATGCAGTATTTTTCGAGGTTGCTCAGTCTATGCGAAGATGATAAATTTATGGCCGTTTGTTTGTAATCGATCGAACCGTCCTGGTTCCAAGTAATATGACGCCAATGCAGAAACATTTCTTGATAGATGGCTGTGATATCGGATTTCCTGTACTTGATGTAGTATATATTTATCAGATTATACCAAACCCAATTATTTAATTCTTTTGTTATAAGACTCGCGCATGCGGAAATGTCTTCTTTGACCAATTGAGGTAGTGGTAATTGTTGGAGTAATTTTTGTATTCGATCGTCTAATAAGTAACCCATATCTTTACAACGTAAAGGGTTTTCCGATATAATGGCCGGAATGTCGATGTGATCGTATAAAGTTAACGTTATCTTCAAAATCGCAGCATCTCTCAGGTCTGGTACTTTGTAAAGTTTGATGCCTTCTAAAATCAATTCTTTCGGATGCTCTGTAAAATATTGACGTTTTTAGCTATTCGGAACCTTGGCTAAATTTAGCGTTAAATTAATATAATCATAGATCGACTTACCGGGGTTATAATCGCGTCTTCGGCCATTGCAATGATAATATTTGAGCATAAATCGAAAGTTTCTTCTGCATCCGTAGCAGTTTTCTTGGTGCTTTTCTTGTTCGGTCATTTTGTTAAATTTTTCTTCATTTAAATGTACCAGATGAATCTGAGTATTACGGATAGTTTTGTGCGTGTATGTGTGTGTGTGTGAAAGAAAAACTCGCGAATAAAGTAATCCGAAATAAAATGATTATTTACCTCGATTTATTTTCACGAAAATGTAGGGTTTCAATGTTACATAAACACTAATTATTGATAAGAATATAAAGTTGAAATGATTATGAGTAATGATGCTCTATCGTAAACTATTCCAATCCGGTTCCATCGTGTATAATTTTTATCTGAAGAATCAGTTAAACACAAAGCGATTGATGACACTCTACTTGCCTTCTGACAAGTATAGATAGGTATAAGAGATTTTAACAAAGTGATGTGAAAAAACACTGAAAAAATACCTATACTGTGTATATGGGAATTTTCGTTCTACTATGGAAACTAGATACCGATATTTGAGGCTGTGAAACTTTGTTTTTTGATTTTTAGATCATCAATGAGAAGCAATGATCGAATGATAAGATAATTATGTTGATTTTATGTGTATTTTGTTTTTTAGATTAATTAGTGTCAGTGTCGTAGTTTTGATTTACAATGAAAAGTCATTTTTCATATTGTAAGGTAAAACAAATTTAGGAAAATTTTTGTTTGGTTTATTTATTTATTGTGAAAAAGGTGAATTGGTCAAGCTTTTGATACTCATTCGGTGGCTAAATTATTGAAAAATTTTGAAGTGAATGTGTGACCGAGATACTGCTTAAAAGTTATCGCAAATCTACCCTATAGCGCGTGGCAATAGGATGGCCAAATTAATTTTTTTCTTGGAGATCTGCCAAAAGCAGTGCAAAATAATCTCAATATGATGTGGTGAAAATTTTAGCCTTTTTACTCAATTTCTAACCTGGTTTTCACCTGATTTTCTCTACCAAATAGTCAGTGAAAACCAGGCTATTACAGTCTATCGACCTACGGTGGATGGAGGGAGAGGGGTAATGTCAACAAAATCCATTTTAGGGTCCTAGAAAACCATTATAACCATTTTTGGTCGTGTCAGATATTTATTAATTTTTTTCCCGAAACTAAAAATCAATTACTCAGCTCAATATCGATCACAATCGATCGAATTTGGGAAATAGGCTTCGATTGGCGGTGGATTTGATATTCTGGAGTGGGCATGACCTAGGATCAAAATTCAGTTATGCCCAAATTTGAGAGGGGCGGTGCTGAGGGGCTAGAATTACAAAAATTGCTCCGTTTTGAGCCAATCAATAGGCAATCCAAGTTTTATATCATATCCAAAATTCAGCCTCCTTGGTCGATTAGGAGGGAATATATAAGGGGTTTTCTCCTTTTTGGCTTTGAAAAAGTGCTGTTCCTCTCCTACCTCCCCTCCAAATTGAGCTAGAATGTTGAATTGATATCCCCCCCCCCGTTCACAGCTCCAAAAATGTAGTTTTTTGGTCGGCTGTTCTTATTTTTACAGTTTGTTTCTCACATAGCTCTCCTCCAAATCGATCTAGCGAAGTTTTGCAAGTCGAAAAAATTGATTTGAAAAGCTAATATTTTTACCACATCATTTTGAAGTGAAGTCATTTTGCCAGTACTGTAGGCCCGCAGTTCGCAGATTTCCAAAAAAAGCAAAATTTGGTCAAATCTAGAGTGGTAACCCTGACTATCATTTTTTCTCTTACAATATTTGATTAATGATCCAGAATTAACATTGGATGATCCGAAGTCCAAATTCAGTCCCGTTTGGAATAAATATTTTTTTTGTCGTTGAAAACACTAGTTTTATTGAACTCAGATTTCAAAATTTGGCATAAAATTTTTTCAGAAGTGTAAACATGTCTCTGGGTGATTTTGGAACTTTTTATTATTAATTAGCAAAAAAGTTATGAACTTTAAAAATTTATTCAAATTCAACGTAAAAAATTTTTAATTCTGAGTCATAAATATACCTTGTTTTAATTTTGCTGTTGGGCAACAGTTTTTTAAAATATTTTTTATAATTTTTTCACGTGTTTTAAGAAAATTTTTTATAGATTTTTTTCAAAATTTTAGTAAATTTTCGTTTTACTTTATTTTTTTTTATGATTTGTGTAAATTTTCATTATTTTTAGTAATATTTCAGAAATTTTCAGGAAATTTTTTTTCCTTATTTTTCTGCTCAGATCCCAACTATTTTCACGATTTCTTTTCATAGTTTAAGTAAATTTTCATAATTTTTGTACTTTACACAAATTTGTTTTTTTTGCTCTATTTTTAACATTTTTCGAAATTTTTCCGTTTGTTTTTAGTAAAATTTCATTTCTTTCAATTTTTTTAGAAATTTTGATACATATTCTGTCAATATTTTATTTTACACTTCAGTTTTTTCCTCACAAGGGAACCTTTATCGACCCTCTAATTTGAACAAAACCAAGCTATATGGAAAGGGCATGTCAAAAGGAGGCTATAACGGTCTATTGACTTACACCGGTCGACGGGGAGAGTTATAAACAAAATGCATTATGGGGTCCTAGAAAACCATGAAGAACATTTTTGGCCACATCAGATATGATTTTAATTTTTTTCCTAGGATGGCTAAAAATCACGTACTCGGCTCATTATTGATCAAAATCACTAAAATTGAGTAAGGATGACCTTGGGTCAAAATTCTGGCATGTTAAATCTAAGAGTAAGGGTTATTAAGGGAAAGACATAGTGAAACTTGCTCCTTTTTGAACCAATTCACATAGAATCCAAAGTTATGCAATATATCATAAAATCAGCGTCTTACATCAATTAGGAGGGGAGAAATGGAGGTTTTTTCCTTATCGACCTTGAAAAAAGTGTTTCGCAGATATCTCCTTTCCAAATTAAGATACGGTGTTTAAATTTGACAGAAATTTAGCAGTGGCCCTGAAGGTGCCTTTTGAGTACTTCGAATTTTTAGCCTCATGGCACCCCCCCCCCTCCACCTCAAAAATGTAGTTTTTTGAGTTTGTCCTACGCATAACCCCCCTTCTCCAATTTGAACTAGGAAGTTGAAATTTGGTATGTAAATTTGGTACAGATCTAGGCCTTCTGGGTGTTTCGATTTTTCAGCTCCATTGCTTCCCTTCACAGCCCCCAAAAAGCAGTTTTTTGGTAGATTTTTCTTAATTTTTTGAATTTGTTCCGCGCATATCTCCTTTCCAATGAGATCTGAGGGGTTAGGAGTTTCAGTCATGTCAGAACGTTTTTAAGCCTGATTTTCTATATCATATTGTCAATGAAAACCAGGTTATTACAGTCTATCGACCAACGGTAGACGGGGGGGGGGGGTGTCTTAGAAAATTATTTAGACAATTCTTAACCATGTCGGACATTTTTTTTTTCTCAAGCATTAAAATCATTTAGTACGCTTGATACCGACTAAAATCACTTCAATTCGGTCAATCGGCTCAGTTTAGCATCGGATTAGATGTATATGAGTTGGGATGAACTTGGGTCAAAATTCAGTCATGACCCAATTTAGGGGAGGGGATTTTGAGAGGTCAAGAACGCAAAAATTTATCCTTTTTAAATGAATTGATGGAGAATCAAAAGTTGTTTAATATATCCAAAAATCAACCTTGTCAAGTCAATTATGAGGGGAGGTATGGGAGTTTCCCCCATCTTGACCTTGAATGAGGGCTGTTCCTCTTCTATCTCCCCACCGAATTGAGCTAGGAAGTTAAAATTTGGTATGTACATTTAGTTGCTGCACCATGACTTTTCAGTCCCATTTTATCCTCCCATCCCCTCCCAACAGCCCTAGAAAATTACTTTTTTGGTAATTTTTTCTTATTTCTTGAGTTTGTTTCTCGCATAAGTCTCCTCCAACTTGAATTAGGAACTTTAAATTAGGTATGTGCATTAATTAGGGGCCTTAGATGTGCTTTTTGAGGGTATCGACTTTTTAGCCCCCATTGAACCCTTCATACCCGCAATGCTGTTTAGTTTCAATCTCATGATTGTAATATGTGACGAAGATCAGGCTGAAAAAGCATCGCAAAGCGATGTTTTTTATTTATTTATTTATTTTTACGTTGCGAAAATCAGGCACAGAAAGCGACGTATTTCGATGCTATTTTTCCCGATAAAAAGAATTTATTTGACTAAAACGAAAAAGTTCTGAATAGAAATACTTTTTTTTTTAATCGAAATATCCAAGCAATTTTCAAAGAAATGAGGGCTAAACGATCCCTGAAAAATTCTGATCTTTTGGCCTGCCCAAAAAATTTACGAATTCAAGTAATACCATTATAACGTATATTAAAATTTTGCGTTTTTTATTCTAAATGTTTCTTAATTTTGTAAAAAAAAAAAATGCATCTCTCCATTTTTATACGACCAAAAAATAGTTTAAACTCGGCGAAGACGAAACACTTGAGAATGATTACAAAATAGTGCATTTTAATTTCATAATTTAATTTTTATATCATTATTCGATACTCTCTACTTCAATTATCCATGTAATTATTTTTTTAACACGATAAAATTTGAATAAATTAAGAGTTAAATTATGTTTAAAAAATAAATACAGGTACTAATTTTATCGCGTCAATTGATAAGTTGTATAAATAATACTTTACAATCTAGATAATAGAAAAATCATGAAATCATTTAACATAAAAATTGAAAACTCAACAGAATAATACAAAAAGGTAATAAATACGAATCACATAATAAATTAAAAATTTAATAAATATGTAGGTACTTTTTTTTACATAAAGCATGGCTGTGGAATATTCGTCGTTTAAATTTCCATTCGTCTCATAGAGAGTAATAAATTACGTTTCTTCTTAAACACGTTCGACATGTCCGCATCGCATAAACTATCGTCGATAATTTTGGTAATATCGGTTCCGGAATTATACAGAATCGTACACATTGTGATCCCATCGTTGGACAGTATTAAATTTTTTTTAAACTCGTGAACGTAATCGGACGACGACAATGGCAAAAATTTCTTAAACAATCGATCTATGTATTCGGTGGTGCCCGACGAGTAAGAATTCAAGCAATGTATTTTAATTGATTTCGAATTATCGACTAAGTCACGCTTAAATTGCAACACTTGTCCACAATCGGGTAGAAACGAGCTCAGCAATTTATCTAAAGTAATAAATTTGTCTTCAACGATGAGATTCTCGCATATATCGATAAATAAATCGTGTTTAGTGAAATATTCGAAAAATATGGCCAATTCTTCGACTTCTGGAAGCAAAGCTGGTAGCAGTTGTTTCGTCAGAAAGTCTAGGTCATCTTCGAGTATCAGTTTTTTGCAATTACCAATAAAATAATCCCCTGTGACGAAGTTTCTTCTAAACTGCATCGAGTCTTTCGGTGTGGGTAAACAAGCGTTCAATAATTTAATTAGCATACGAATTTTTCTATTATTTATCAAATATACGCACGTATTCGTGAAGAATTCTTGCATAGCGATCTGTCTCGCATGACTTACCGTGCTGGTCGATATTAATGTGAAAAAAAAATCAATCGCTTCGTCGTGCATCCAATGAATCAAAGCCGTATGTATGCATTCGTAATCCTTATAATACCAAGCGTAATTTCTGAAATAGTTAAAAGCGCTGGTCCAAATAGTTTCCAAAATTTCTGTTTCTACCGCGTAGCTAATTAAATCGCGAATTATGATCGCGAATTGCTTAGCATTGATCAGACTGCGAATTTCAAACCATGTAGAAATGATGTCATCTGCGCAATCGGTCTGCAGATTGAAAATGGCGTAATTTTCCATAAAATTCGTCATCGATATTCGGCAGAATTCCATACGTTGCGATTCGTTCAATTTCATCCACAATAATCTCTGATACTTTCCGTAGTATTTATTGACCAGCGAAACTAAGCATTGGACTTGCTCTCGCGAACTGATGCAATCGAAAAAGTACTCCTTTGCCGGCCAATTATCGACTTTATCGTGAAAAAACATAAACCTAGCGATACTGTCTGCTGGCATATTCATCGACCACTTATCCATTTTGTTGGTAAAATAGCAATTCCAATAAAACACCAGAGGATGGTCTGCAAATCGTACAAGGCCCATATCTTTACTGGCGAACAAAGATGGTGGAATGTATAGCTCGATTTCGTCTTTCAAGCAGTACGTAGCCAACATGTGATATTTTTCCAGATCGCTCAATCTGTGCGAAGCTAATAAATTTATCGCCGTTTGCTTGTAATCGATTAAACCGTCCTGGGTCCAAGTAATATGACGCCAATGTTGATACATTTCGTGGTAGATGGCTGTAATATCGCATTTTCGGTATTTCAGGTAATATATCCTTACCAGATTGTACCAAATCCAATCATTCAATTGTACCGCTATATCGTTGACATATCGCGAAATTTCATCTTTCACCAGCTCCGGTAGTGGTAATTGTTTGAGTGATTTTTTCACTTGCTCGCGTAACACGTAACCCATATCTTTACAATTGGAATTTTGCCATATAATGTCCAGAATGTTGATATGATCGTATAATGTTAAAGCGATCTTGAAAATGCTAGCTTTTTTCAAGTCTGGTAATGTGTTGAGTTTTATGCCTTCTAAAATTAATTTTCTCGGATTTTCTGTAAAGTATACATATGTATGTATTAGGGTGGGTCAAAAAAAACGATTATTATTTTTTTTCCACTTGGTACCCTGAAAAATTGGTTGGTAGACACCTGAAAAAAATTCTCTCCACGTATGAGCTCTTAATTTTAATAGGAACGTCCTCCGCCTTTCAGATTTCTATTTTTTTTTTTTATTATTATAAAGAAAATTGCATATCTTGGTGTCTACTATATGAAAAAAAATATTTCATCTTATATACTTGTAGGAAATTGAATATTCTAC
>FIZR01011952.1:0-16928 GCA_900060175.1 Ferrisia virgata
AATTGTAATTTTTTCAGACTTTCGAATGGAAGCTTTCTTTTGAATCATTTTGTAATTTTCTACAAAATAACTTCTGCATTTTATCAATTTAAACTTGAAGATATTATGGCAACAACGCAGGGCGCCACACTGACCATTTTCATATATATATAAGGGCACCACTTAGACGCTTTTTACTATGGGCACCACACGGTAATCCTTATAACAAAATCATATACATGGGCACCACTATGACTTACAAAAACCAGGGCACCACAACGTACATGAACTATGTATATATATATATGTATATATATATTAAATATACGTAGAAAGAGAGAGCTGAGTAATCGTCTTTCTTTTACAAAATATTTTGTTCGCCTTTTCCTCCCTATTTTATTATTTTTTTTTTCGCGATGTAATTTTTTTCTTTTTTGTTTATGAAATGAAAGCGCAAAAATAAATATTTCTATCGATAGAACATGATGGATGAAAAAATTCGTTTCGGTACTTGGTATGGCTTTTCCTTTCTTTCTGGCTCTCTATCTGTGTTTGGCTGGCGCGTTTGCTCGCTCTCTTTCTCTCTCTCCCTCTCTCTCTCTCTCTCTCTCTCTCTTTATCATACTTCAGTACCCATTCAACCTTCTAACCCTTCAACTAGCTTCCGTTCACTTGCCAACAAAACGATTCCGATATTACTTGGAATTCTGATTTTCGAAATTAAAATGAGAAAAAGTTAGCGTTTATACGGCCGAATACACTATACCCATTTCGTCGTCGTCGTCGTGGAGAAGTTACAAAAACCTCAGATTACAATCGATGCGGGTATCGAGATGATGAAATATTTTTTAACCTTTTACGTCGTCGACTGTATAGGCTAAAGCTATAGCACGCGCCATCAACTCTTTTCAACGAGCCCAACGAAATTCTACAACTTGGGATTTGCACGAACGAAATTCATCCGAGATAATATCATTCATCGTGGTGTTTTTCTTCAATACGGTGTACCACTCGCTGTGCCTATGGACGTAAAACCTACGCCATTTCTACCAAAGCAAATAGGATTTAAATGATGGACTGTAATACGACCGAATGGTGAAAACTTTTATCGAAACTCGAAATCCTAAACTCAAAGAATGGCGACTAACGTAAGCGCAGTGTACCGAGTATTTGACAAATTTTACAAACGACGAAACGACAGAACTACTCTTTTGAGGAAATTACACAACGAGCTTCAAGTTTTTGAAAATCGCCTTCATATCTTTTTTTCTTTTATCCATATCTTTCTATACGTACACGATTTTTTCGCGTTAGAAAAAAAAAAGTGTAGGTGGGGGGAGGGAGTAAGGACGAAAATTGCAGAGAGAGGATGGTACAGGCGTCCACAATCCGAGGGTTTGCTTCCGGCTTTATTCGAGATTCCAAAAATACGAAAAGTTTCTTCATTTCTTCCTTAATCCATGTACTTAAGTTTTGAGAAACGAAAAAGGAAAAATCGTCGATTTTTTTTTTTACTTTTCACTATATGTAAGGTGCTCATCGATTTCTTGTCACATTAGATACTTTAACATTTTTCCTTTTACTTTCGAGTTTGGTTTGGCAGTTCGGTCATTTATTTAGTCTAAAGAATTATTTAATGTATAAGGGTAGATAAGTACCTAGCTACTACCATCAACGTATTTGAACTAGCTAACTTTTTTTTTTTTTTTCAAGTAGGAGAATGGGACAGTGAATAGTTTGTGAAGAGTAAAAGGGCCAGGACAAGATGTCTTAAATGTGCAGAAATTTAAGCTGAAAATTTCTTACTGTATTTTTCCCAACGATCCAAAATATATTACTTGCCTATGCTCAAGATAGATGAATCGACTCTGAACTCAAATCATGAAAATTATTGTAGAACATTTATGGGAGGAGGGGAGGTTCCTGAAAAATTTTCGAGCGCAAAATTCATCCTCTTTCTAGTTGAAAAATGGTCATAATATGCTAGAAAAGAGGAACCAGCTCTCAAATGTAGGTAGTTAGAAAAAAAAGGTAACATAGACCAGAATTTTTTCATAAACTTTCCGTCAATAGGTGGGAGGAAAAGAGCATAAAAACCCTTCATTAGCAAAAATAAGTACATACGAAAAGGATGCATTGCCCAGAATGTTGATTTTTGGAAAAAAGTATTTAAAGTTTAGAAATTTTTTTTTTTTTTTTTTCATAATTGTACCAGCTCAGATAAAAAAGGGGGCCTTTACATTCAACAAAATTTTTGTGTTGGAGAATACCTACTCTACAATGCGGTCTCAAGCTCATCGAATACGTGAAATAAAAAGGGGTGAATTAAACTATCGAAAATTCAGAAGGTTTTTGATACAGACAGCAAAATGCCCTTAATCTGAGATTTTCAAAATTTTCACGAAACATCATCGGGTGTTCCTGAAAAAGATTTTAGGGCCGAAAAATTTACCCAACCCTACCCCCTCGCTCAGAACATCGAAAAATTTTTTCTTTTAAAAAAATCACTATTCACACATATTTGAAGAAAAATTAAGATTTTAATCTAAATGTTTCCAGGGATGATGAGTCTATCAACGTCAATTTTAACAGAATTTTTCACCCCAAAGAAAGGGAGACATTGACAAAAGAAAACTTTGAATTGCTGCAGTTGCGAACCCTAGGAAGGTACATTACTTTTTTTTTCGCTAAAGTATATGTTTTGATAACTATAATTTTTAGAAATTTTTGGAAATTTTTTATGAGATTGGCTAAAAATGATGGTCATTAAAATTTTAGCTACGAAACATATTTATAGAACTGTGGACATGGGTACATGCGGGCGGGGAGTAAAGAGTCAAAATGCGAATGATAGGTTTGAACGAAAAATAAACAACGGATTCGTTCTTAGCGGATCTGAATTAGTCGAAAAATATTCCTCTCTTGATTTTTTGATCCACTTTCAATGTAAGAAAAAACTGCAGTTTTGTTCAAAAAAGTCAATTTTAAGTGGGGTGGCAACTTCCATATTAATACCAAACAACAATGTATAACGAAAGAGTAAAGAAATATTGTAGATTTACTATATTTGTCGATGTAAACTCGTCAGAAAGTTGTACCGAACTTTCACAGACCAGTTTTGAGGCCCAAGGGTATCCCTCCTCCAAATTTGAGGCAATACCTAGGTTGGTAATGTTGTTGACGTTTTTGCATGAATCGAACCCCCCGAATACGATAATGAAGTCAAATTCACTATTTGACCTCAATTAATACCTTATTTTGGACATTGTTACAGGTATAAAAGTTTGGCGGTAGCTCTGCGTATTTTTTTGCTTTCGAGCGTTGCAAAAATTGCGAACGACCCTGGATCGTGATTGCCGACATCGAAATAATCAAAATTCCTTCTTATCTCAATTTCCCAAAACTTGGAAAAATTCACGAACACGCAATCATATTGCCAATGAAAACCAAGCAATTATGGTAAATCGACCTATGGTGGTTGAAGGAGGATATCAACAAAATCTGTTTTGGGGGCCTTAGAAAACCATTACGACCATTTTTGGCTACGTCAGATATCTATTTTAATTTTAATTTTAATTTTAATTTTTTCCCTCCAAGAGTAAAAATCATTTACTTAGCTCGATACTGACCAAAATCGATCAAATTAAGGAAATAGGTTTAGATTGGCGGTGAATTTAATATCCTGGAGTGGGGTTGACCTTGAGTCAAAATTCAGTTATGCCCAAATTGGGGGCGGGGGGGGGAGTGTTTGGGGACTAAAATAGCAAAAATAGTTCTTTTTTGAGCCAACGGATAAAGAAATTCAAAGTTGTACAACATACCTTAAAAATCAGCTTCCTGGGTCAATTAGGAGGGGAGATATGGGGGTTTTGCCTTTTTAAGCTTAAAAAGGGACTCTTCCTCCTCTCTCCCCTCCCTCCAAACTGAGCTAGTAAGTTGAAATTTGGTATGTAGATTTAATACAAGTCCTAGATGTGCCTTTAGGAGGTTTACACTTATCAGCTTCGTTACTTCCCCCCCCATCCCCTCACACCACCGAAAATGTAGTTTTTTGGTCAGTTTTTCTTATTGCCCAAAGCCCTAACGAAGCGAAGACGCGAGCTGTGGAATTATTTTTTGTATTACGAACCAGGCATGTAGATTTACTGGGATTCTAAATGTGGCCTTTGATGGACTGAGTTACATGTACTTCATAATCACCTTCTACACAATCATTGATTAGAAATTCGAGATGCATTTTTTCAACTCACACAATTCTAATATTTTAGGGAAAATCAGACTAAAAAAAAGCATTGCAGCGATGCTTTTTCTTTTTTTTTCCTTTTTTTGTTTTTGTAAGTCATTTCTCTCTCGTCTTTCTTTTACACGAACTTTTATTCCGTAATTAATCATAAATACTAGTTTTAAAAACAAACCGTTAGCTCTCCTTAGCCACACCCAAACCAAACATGTGGATAAGTGAATTTTTACCAAACTGGTATTCAACAGATTAAATTAATCGAGTTAAGCCAATATTTGCGTTCGTTTTACCAAAATTTTCAAAATGTAATATTTTTGCCACAATTCCCAAGTGTCAGCTATTAATGACTTTTACCAATAAAAAATCCAACAAAAAATAAAAAATTCAAAACTCACGTAAAATTACAATATAAATAAAATGTGTAGATAGGGCTGATTAACCTGGGGTGAGATTTTTTGTAGGCTCTGAACAACATTTCATGATAGTTTTCAAAATTTGACGACGAGTCTGACTCATCTATCTTCACCACGAGCACCTTTTTATCATCAGTGATATGGATCAGGGTCTCAATAATTTCACTCAAAATCATGTTTTCAAACAACTCAACATGGTCATTATAACATAATAGAATGCTTATCCAACAACACCGAAACATTCTCAAATAAAATCGAAAAAAGTATGTACCATCAGCATCCATCCTTCAATCAAATCCAATCCGATAGTATACGAGTAAAAGACAGAACAACAAGCTCGAAAAGTCTTATCTAACAGACACAACCTCGCAAACAACCGTATACAAAAAGGACAACGATTTATATTACGATTTCGAAATTACCAATCTGATTTATAGGCAATTTACACGACGACTGGCTTTATTAAAACCCAATCGACCATAATATTCGAATTTCTTTCACGGCGAGAAAATCCGATCAAATAAAAGAAACCTCGTTAAGAACAAAATGGAGAAAAAAAATTGTTAAATCCGATGAAACAAATTCATTCGTGACTTTCTATTGCTTCGATTCTTGGTATACTTATTCAACGAATTACTTCTAATAATAAATAAATTTACTTTTCAAAAACACACACACACACACACACGCAATACGATAAAGACATTCATTCTCTCAAAGCAGCAGACTTCATAAATACTCGTAAGGCGAATAAGCGATAAAAGAAAGCGGAGTGTAGGAGGAAAACTCCTGATTACAAAACGAATCTAAAAAGGATACACGGATGGCGATTTGGACACGTTCGTTATAGACATAGCATGTTCGCTGGCTTTTCAGAATCGGTTCGGAATTTATTTAGAGAGGAAGTTCGGTTTTTGTGAAACGGCAATGAAATAAAACCCAATTAAAAAACTCAAGATCACGCTATCACAATTCATTACCAAATTACACGCCGCCTCTCGTCGACGACGTATCGACAAAAACGCCTTTCGTTGTGAAAAAGTACCTACAGCTACCTGCACCTATATCTATATAGTTAGATATAGGCACTTGGAAACCGCAGAAATGCACATTAACACGTAACGTGGAATTCGATTGCGAAAAATTTAGCTCCTATAATACACCATACAGCTATAAGTGAATGTACAAGTACACGAGACCGTATACAGTACGTATACAAAAGCATCGTCCCGCGGCCGCCGTATGGTATCGGGTATCGGGCATAGGGTGCAGGCGGTTTCATTGGAGAGTTTCATTTTCGTTTTCGCTTTTCTCCAAAACACTACTCGAACATGCGATGCTTGAAAAACGCGTTCGCCGAATTATTCAAATAACTAAGAAAATCTTTCCATTGTGATGGTAAATTTATGCCGAAAATATTTAAAAGGTAATTTGTATTACGGTGACACATTTTGGAAGGGCTCGAGCGTGCTAAAGGGGCTTTTACATTAAATGGGATGCGATTTAGAGAAAATGCGTTCGCTAAAATGCTTACCATAAGGTATAAGTATAAGCAGCGCCTTGTATAGCTCAGCAAAGCAAAAGCGCGTTCGCCATGGTACACTAACACTACAACGCGCTTCCATGATTCTTCACATTTTCGCAGATACCTAACCTACCTATACTTTTATATGTGCCAGTAGATAGATGCACAGGGTGTCCCATGAAACGTCTACCAAAATATAACAATACACCCTTGCTAGCCCTCAAGCCCTCTTATATAGCCCCCTCCCCATTTGCCCTTCAATAGCCTCCAGACCACCTATATAGCCCTCAGAAGCACTTATTAGCCCCCAAGCCCCGCCACTATAAATACTCCTCAATCTTCTTTTTATAGCCCTCAGACACTCTCAATAGTCTCCAAGCCTTCCTATATGGCCCCAGGACGTCCTTAATAGCTCCCACCTCACATACATAGCCTTCAGACGCCATTCAACAGACTTGAAGCCTCCTTTTATCGCACCCCAACGGCTTTATTAGCCCTCAAGCCTCCTTACATGGCTCCCAGACGCCCATCATAGCTGCCACCAAGTCCTGTTATATGGCCTGTGATACCCTTTAATAGCAGCCATACCACCTATATAGCCTCCAGACACTCGATAATGCATTGCCTCCAGATGTCCTTGATAGTTCTCAAGCCCCCCACCCATCCGCCCACAGACCATTTAACAGCTCTTAAGCCGCCTTATATATACCTCAGACGCTGATAACAGCCCTAAGCCTCCTTATATAGCGGCCAGATACCCTTCAATAGCCTACAGATCACCTCCATACATTACCCCCAAGACACTATTAATATCCCCCAAGCGCCTTTATATATGAGCTGGATGCCATTACCAGCCCTTGAGTTCTCTTATACAGCCCCAATAACCTCCAGACCACCTGCATGACCCTCAGATGCCCTTTGTAGGTTCTAAGCCCCATTACATAGCTTGCAAGCGCTCTGAATAGCCCTCAGATGCCCATAGTGAGCCCCTAAGCTCGCTCATATGGCCCCAAATGGCCTTCAATATGCTCTAAACCTCCTGTATAGCTCCCAAGCTCGCTTATATAGCTCCCAGTTGCCCTTATTAGTCCCAGCCCTCGCATGCCTTTTAATAGTCTCTGGATCGCCTATGTAGCCTCCAGACACCCTTAATAACCTTCAAGCTTCTGTAAAAGCCAACGAGATGCCCTTCAATAGGCTCCAAACTGCTTATATGGCTCCCGGTTGCCCTTATTAGTCCCAGCCCTCGGATGCCTTTTAATAGTCTCTCGATCGCCTATGTAGCCTCCAGACACCCTTAATAACCTTCAAGCTTCCGTAAAAGCTAACGAGATGCCCTTCAATAGGCTCCAAACTGCTTATATAGCTCCTAGATGCCATAATGGCTCTCAAGCTCCCTTATACAGCACCTAAATGATCTCAATAGCCCCCTACATCTCCCCAAGGCTTCCTTGATAGTCTTGAAGCCCTCCTTATATAGCCTTCCAACCCCATTCCATAGTCTTTAAGTCCCTTATAAAGACTTCAGACGCTCTTAATAGCTCCCAAGCCCCCTTATATGGCCCTCAGATACATTTCAATAGGCTTCAGACCACATATACAGTCTCCAGATGCCCTTAATAGCTTCCAAGCCCACCTATACTACCATAAGACGCCCTTAATAGATCGAAGCCCCTTTATATAGTCCAAAGGGACTCTTAATTGTCCCCAAGCCCTCTTACATACTCCCGGTAGCCTTGAAAGCCCACAAGTCTACTTATATCACCCCTCAGACACCTGGAATAGCCCTAAGCTTTCATATATAGCGACCTCTTCAATAGTCTTCAGACCGTCTGCAGACGTCCTTAATAGCCGCCAAGCTCCCTTATATAGGCCCCAAGCGCTTGTATTCCCAAACTCCCCTAAAATCCGTGCATGGGGATGTAAATTTTGGGTTTCCGGCAATAATTTTTCAAATAATGCACTTATGAAAAAAAATGTTGAAACATTTCAATTTTGGACACGAATTGGGCTTCCCATGAGGAGGTTCAAATTATTTAATTAATGAGAAATTTTCTAATGTTAATTGTTTGTTTTCTCCAAAGCTCCCCCATGTCCACCACCGGAAAAATAGAAAAAAAAACGAGTGTTCGTATTTCAATGCTCTACAACGTTTCTTTGAACCAATTTTTTGATTTTTTTATTGCAACTGATTTACGCTAAGTGAGAGTTGCGACTTTCTCAGCAGAGGGCTCATCCCCACTTCGGGAAAAGGGGCTGGTCATGTACTTTTCTTATTTTACATATTAGTAAAAATGCTCGTCTTCTGGTTCTTTGCAACTTTCGTTTCAACTGCTAGAAACCTGAAATTTGAATCTCTCACTCCCCTCCCCCCACTGTAAATGGGGCAAAATACGCATGGATTTAAGGGAAGCTCGAGCCCAGTACCTGTATAGGAAATTTCCGCTTTCCGTGAATTTTTATCGGGTTCGAGCTTAAAATTACTGCACGAAAATGTGTTGTATTGAAAAATAAAAATTTTTTAAAATGTAATAAAACTTTTCTTTTTAGTTAACACTGCTCCCTAAGTTTCAATTTTTTCAACTCTTTGTAAATAACACACATTATTCTAATAGACTTGTACTGTCCACCAAAGGTCGCAAATTCTAGTTGGCAATGAAAAAAATGTCCCTTAAAGGAAAATGTACAAAAAAAAAATTTCTTTCAACACTTGATACATCATTATAGCATTTGTAACCCATTCAATTTTCAAAATAGGCAACCGATGGCGATAACGTTTTTTATTCGTCTCCGCGAGTACTACGTACGGTCAGGTTATGGCAGACGTTTCGTAGGACACCCTGTATACTTTACGTAGATCTAGCTAAGTATATCGAAATAGCGGGCGTGTTTTTGAGAGCTTTTTCCAAAATATACCTACTAACGAAAAACTGTTTAACCAACGCGCGCCTTTTGCGGTAGGTATTTTATACGAGCAGAGGTTGCAGTGTAGATGTACAATACACTGTACATCTACATTTACATACCACCATAACCATAACCTTATCGTTTCTTATACGTCTAGGTTGGTACAGTTGGTAGGTACTTCTCTTCTTTCATATAGGTATACTCTCATTTTTGCATCGTTTCTCGCAATCGATGAGGCCACCAATTTCCACCCTCCAAACCAACCAAAATTTCAAGCGGCTAAATTTTCATTTTTCCAATCGTCTATATTTAAAATGAAATTTACCCTAGAGACCTTTTTTCTCTCCGTAATCTTATCAGTTCGCTTTTACTTAATATATATTTTTCGTTAAACGAGAAATCATAATGGGTACCTTATATATATATGTGTGTACAGGGTGTTTCGAAAAGAATATAATCGCGATATTTTTTTTTCTTTTTCTCATGGGTACTTCTTACCAAACGCACGTAAATGCTACAGGTAGGCATTTTCAACTTCGCTCGATAAAAATTTTTTCGAAGTGGAGGCGGCTAAAATGAGATGGAAAGTTTATAAGTGTGTGAGTGTATGTTTAATTCAGTATGGATGAAAAAAAATCAAATCCTACGCGAAAGTGAATTTTTCCTCCCACGAACCATGAAGTTTTACTAGACTAAAAATACACAGTTTCGTATTTATTTGAGATGGTTTTAGGGTTTTTCAATCTGATTCTCTTGACATGCAGATTTTATTTAATGAGCAACCTGCTAGATTGTAAGCCTTACAAATTTCGTTAAATAATCCGAACAGAAAAATCATATCAAAGGAACGTGGCTCGCTGTAAACGTATACATTAGGGTGGGCTGAATTTCGCCTTTTTTGAAATTTGCAAACAATGAAGTCGCAATAGCTGCGAAATGATTTCAAAATGATGTGGTAAAATTTTCAGCTTTCCAAAACAATTTTTAAACTTACAAAACTGACTTAAGAGTTTTCTAAAAATGGAAATATAACACATATTCATACCCAAAATTATCAAGGACGTTTTTTACTTTTTTTTTCGTAATTCTCTGAAAACTTATGAAAGGAATTTTTTTTAGAGATGCCCTCCTGAAATGGACGTAGAACATCAATTTTAGATGATTGAGCACAATATTTCAACTTCATCAAATTGGTTATTTTGTATTTTTTCAAGAATTTTTTTGCATCGTTAAAAATTTTTTTTCAGCAAATTTATAGTGAAATACACCAAATAGGGGTCACTTTTGTTCACTTAAGGTCAGTTTATCCCAACATACAAAAAGACGGTATAAATGGTTCCAAAAAGGAGGAAAAAGAAAAAATTGCTTTCGAGGGTCCAAAATAGATGAAATATATTCCCTTTGATAAACTTTTTTTAAAAATACATTTTTCCAATATTTGAAAAATTGATTTCAAAATATGTACAGAATAACCATTTTTTAGCACCCTCTGAAAAATCGGCTGTGGGAGATAGGATTGAAATATTGCGCTCCATCATGTAAAATTGATCTTCTCAAAAAATTTCCCGCATGGTTTCTTAGAAAATCACAAAATAGAAGGTAAAAAGTAACATTTTTTTAAAATCTCTGAAAAAAGGGGAAATTGTGAAAATTTGCCAGCAATGATAATTTTTGATATAAATATAGGTAATAATTCCCTTTTCGACTCTTCGTAAATTTTGGAAAATTAACAAACTTCAAGTCAGTTTGGAAATTTTAAAAAATTAAGTTGGAAAGCTGGAATTTTCATCACATCATTGTGAGGTCATTTCGCAACTATTGCAATTCCCCCTTGCAAATTTCCAAAAAAAGAAAAATTATTTGGCCCAAACTAGAATACATTCTGGACTTGATCTCAAAATCTTACATATTTACCTTAAAACAATGAAATAAGTCAAAAAATGATTCCCCCTTTATGAAAATACATACTTAGTATCATTTTTTCATCGATAATTTAAAAATTACGTTTTCAACAAAAAAAATGCAGGGTGTTTTGCTTCTATAATACTTCTTTCATACTACAAATCGAGCAACTCAAGTTAGACATACGTATAATGTTTTGCCTATCCAAATCATTGTAGGTATAAAAATACACTTACAAATCTGATTTTTTTTCCTAAAAATTTGAGATCATTTTTAAATAATTTCAACCTCGGATTGCGCCAAAATGTGACGTTATATGACGTAATATTCCTAGTAAAACTATTGGAAATAAACGTGAAGTGGTTTGTGGGATATTTTAAGTAATGTAAGTAAAAACATCACAATTCCACAGAAAAATTTCAAATTTTGAACAATAACTTTTATGAAAGCTCTCATAACTATCTATTTAGAAAAATGTTGTTGAAGTAAAAAGGTACCTCTCCCCTCCATCATTTAGTATTATTATATTTTTTCCAAATTGTTTAGAAACATTGGGCAGAAAAATATAATTTTTAAATTTTGTACTTTTTTTTTGAAAAAGAAAATTCTATGAAAAATTTTTTTAGTAAAAGCATATTCTTGCCAAAAAATTTACGCAGTTTTTCTGCATTTTTTCTGAATTACAGCAAAAATAACTTTTTGATAAAATTTATATTTTCATGGATTTTTTTTTTTTGAAAAAAGTAAAAAAATTACAACGTGATAATTTTTGTTTAAAATTTTTGAATAACTCGGAGAAAATATAATCGTGTCAGGTAGCAGAGGGTAGCTTATTTACTCACAAAAAATTTTCAAAATTGTAGAGGTTGAGTGAAAAATTTTTAAGCTTTAGAAAATCGAGATAAGCGTGAATTTTGACTAATTCGAGACTGTAAATTGTGAATACAAGGTCAATTTCAATTTTTGTGGCATAGTTGCCGAGATATGCTCGCTAACTTTTTCCCTGTGCTCTCTTCATTCAAAATAACGCTCGAGCACAACTCATAAGTTAAAAAATTACTGAAAGAATTTTTTCCTGAAAAAAAAAAATTTGATCTTGAATGAAAAGTTGTAATGGGAAAAAATTAGCAATTTTTCAATGAAATCATTGAAGAACATCTTCACCTTTCTTTTAATTTTTTTACTGGAAATACTACACCATATACATTAGATTTCGGGGCAAACCGGACATCTCTAACATTTTTGGTTAAAAAGTTTAAATTTTTTTAAATGACCTTAAATCTTTAGAAAAAAATTCACATCTGTGCATCTTTGCTCATGCAATGTTTAAGATAGGCAAAACATTATACATATGTCTAACTTGAGTTGCTCTATATGTAGTATGAGGGATACAGTACTATCGAATAAAAACACCCTGTAAAAAGGGTATACTTATCGTGATCACTGCAACTAACTTCCAACTCTTTCTTACCAAGCATAATAATTTCAAAAGACCTTGTACCGTTTGTTTTAAGTTTATGCAGTAAGTGCAATGAAGGCGCCACAGTTACTGTTAAATGAACTGGACAGCTGTGTCAATGTCAAATACGTAAATACATACTACGTAGATGGGTCAAATTGAATGTATAGACCGGCGCATTACACACTGAAATTGTCGAAAATTTTTGTATTCTATTCGAAAAAAAAATTCCCAATATTTATTGATTGATTAGAAATGTTTTTGAGGACTTCGGAACGCAATTAAACCTAACAATGAATTTTTTCACAACATGAGTCAGTTATGTACTTGAATACAAAAAAAAAGGAAAAAGAGGAGGGTCAAATTCTGCTCATATTGGAAACACACGAATGGGAGAGGGGCGGGGGAGGGCCAACCTCGAAAAAACGAGGTAAAAATTTCTGCACTGCAACTCAAATTTTTCAACAAGAAAATATAGATTCAAAGTTCAAAACATTTTTTTGAATAGAAAATGAATTTTTTTTACTTATTTTTCAAAACTAGAATTTACCACACACAAATTTCTACCATTACACATTTTTTCAGGAATTCTTAAAAATATCATTTTTTACATTTCTACACAATTTTCAGAAAAATTTTCTCAAAATTGCTTCTTTTGAGAAAATGTCCTTCAAAAAAACTGAAATAGATGCAATGCATCAATTTCAGATTATCGAGCATAATACTTCAATTTTACTTTCCGTAGTTAATTTTTTCATGACACTTGAAAATGCAGTTTTTCAGAAAATCATAAAAAAAAAACACAAAAAGTGACATTGAAAAAAAAATGAGAAGAGGGATAATGGTAAAAACTTGCTATAAACAATCAATGATCATTTAAGGTACATTTATCTCAGTAAGAATAGTAATTATATTTTTCGAAAAATTAAAAAAAAATTATTTTTCAACTTTAAATCAATTTTGCAAATTAAAAAAATTGAGTTGAAGAGCTAAAATTTTCACCACATAATTTTGAGGTTATTTCGCAACTATTGTGATCCCGTCATTCGCAAGTTTGAAAAAAAAAAGGAAAATTCTGCTCACCCTGGAACATACACAAGCTACATTCTGTTAGAAATATTCGTGGGAAAAATATCAAAACATGAATAATTTCGCGCAAATCTTGGCAAGTTTTTTTTTCCAACGTTGCTAGGTTTAATGACACGGAAACTTGATAATTTTTCATTTTGCATCAAAATTCACTTACGCTTCTTTCACAATGAAAAACTTGACTTAATTTGGATACTGTTATAGACCATTATACTCTTAATAGTAGACACGTATATGCAATCATTAGGATAATAGTTGTCTTAGAGCATGGCGGGGGGGGGGAGTATGATTGTGGAAGAATATCTTCAATAATTTTTATCAATGTAAAGAACTCGTTATAAATGAAAAAACATCGAAATCAAGATGTACTTGTAGATCATAAATTTCTATTCTAGATCTCCCATTTTTGATATTTTACAAAATGCACGCTTTTACGTGCGATTTTCACAGCACATTCTAGGGGTGTGGTGAGCAAGGGGAGTGCGTCGTCCTCGATGTAGTTCTTAACCCCACTCAATTTGAGTTTTTTCTCGATATTTTGACCTTTTTTCCAAAATTTTAAACCTTACAAAAGTTCCTCAGTTGTAGTAAAATATTGAGCATGCTCAAAAATTTTTTTAAGGCTCCTTCAACTCTCTAGAATTTACATAAAAAACGCGAAATTTCTATCTATTTTCAGCGAAATACGAAAAAACTGAGAAGAAAAAACATATTTGACCCCCCCCCCTCCCATACTTGCGGCAGGGGTCCAAAAAATTTTGTCGAAAAGTCCTCTCATCGTGGTCAACTTTTTGGGGCAGGAGTGGTCAAAATCTGCTTCCAAGGCAGATTCGCCATTCTTAACCCACTATACCCTTCTGAAATTTTAAACTACTTAGGAAGGCGTAAGAGTTATTGTCAGAGGCCTAAAATTTTTTTACATTTCTACACTGAAAGAAAAGGATGAGGAACGGTTGTAAAAGTTTTGGAGAATCATTTCTAAATATTGCGTAAAAAAGTAATGGCTAATTGATTTATAAACAGTTACAAAAAATTTTTGAATAGATATGTACATCATATGTTGAAGAATGAATGTCCAATAGTTGTATAAAAATCAAAGTGACATTTTTTTAGCGATTACATCACATATTGGAAATTATTACCCAATATAGTATGATCAGCATTCAGTTTCACTCCAATCCCTACTAAACTGTGGCACATTCATTACTCAACATTATGTGATTAGTACAAGCTGTTAGGCATTTGTGCCGTAACATAGACTGTACCTGCTCATTAATTATTTCGTAACTGTTACTGAATAAATTAGCCACCACTTTTGTATACAACATTTAAGAATGATCCTCTCAAAATGGTTGTAATGACTCATGTTACGTATCTACTTTGAACCAGGACTGCTAGAACGTATGAATTGGCGTTCCATTCCATTTGTTCGCTCCTTGATCATTCTAACTCTCATTCCTGCTCACTACATTCTCATTCCTGCTCATCACATTCGTGTTCTTTGTTCCTATTTCATTCCAAACTGTGTTTTTTCATTTAGAACGCGTTCGTTCGTTCCTTTTTTTACTTTCTAATTATTGTACAAGAAAACAGGTGCTTAGATTTCCTACAGCTGAGCTAAGGATCTAATGTAAAAATTTAATGGTAAGCAATAAATTGAAAATGAAAAATTCGTGATAAATTTTGAAATCAAACATTTAACTTACTAAGAAGTAAGTAATGGCATACAAATAAAAAACGAACTCGAAGTAAAAAGTAATAATAATAAAAAAACAGGTACCCATGTAAGGAACTATAATATTAAAAAAAATTTTATGGAATGAAAACATTTTGATATTTTAACGTTCTCGTTCTTCACTTCGTTCTCTACTTTTGAGCATTCTCATTCTTTGTTCATTCTTTCATAATTGAATTTTTCAATTCTTGTTCCTTGTTCGTTCTCATTCTTTGAAAGAATAACATTCTCCCAATGTTCTTACTCTCATTCTTCGCTCATTCTCACAGCCCTGCTTTGAACAAACATTTCTAACAACTTGAAAATAATGAATTACAAATTGATGAAAACACTTATGTTTTGAAATTGTTTTGTCGAAATATTTGACCCACTCAAGTGATCAAGAACTTTCTAAATTCAATTTCAAATTCACAAGGAAGGCGTGCAGCATTTTTTTAATTAATTTTTTTAGAAAGCCCCAAACTCCCACATTTTTTGAAAAAAATTTATAATTTAAATCAAGTTGATTTTCAATGGCAATGCTTCTACATACATTTCTCTCACAAATTGCAGTTTTTGCTGCCTTGTTTTCAGTTTCATAATTCAATTCATAACGTATTGATGAACACTTTCATAAAGGTCCAAGCATATGCATTATTCGAGGGTAATGAGTAAGAAAATGATGTTTAGGCTTAATAATATCTGTAAAAGTAGTATTCAACACACTTCAATAATCTTTGATTAGCGTAGACAAATAATATCTCCCATTAGAGTTGAAAGCTTTACAAGTGACTAAATCAAAAATTTGTTTCAAAATAATACGTTAAATCGTCATCAATAATTAACACAACACTCATGGTGACATAGGATATAAAACTTGATCCGAAGAATATAGATACCACGTTCATATTAAAACACCAAAATTTAAATCTATACTTCAACACACTATGCATAGACACTCATAAATCAAATGAACAACTTTATCAGCAACGTGTTGGTCATTTTTCCAATATATAGGAACGTTTGTAAAAAGTACAAGGAACTGCTATCACACATTTAGGAATGATTATCATCACTGTATATTTATTACATCATCCAAATAAATAATATGTATTGTTGTTATTTTATGGAACCATTGAGTTGCAATGTGGAATCATAGCTCAACATACAATAACAATTTCAATTACATTGGGAAATAATTCATATTTCAGGGGTTGAGTATTTATTGTACACAAATTGATGAACCATCGCTCAAAAGTACATATGAAACAATTTGTATATGTTGTGGTAAAATTGAATTTTACTACAACATAGAGCAATCATTTTGCCATGAAAGGGAACAGTTGCATGTAAAAAATTTTTTTTCTATTTCGCAACTTTTTTCCTCTACATCCATTCAACTTCCAATATATATATATATATATATACATAGTTCATGTACGTTGTGGTGCCCTGGTTTTTGTAAGTCATAGTGGTGCCCATGTATATGATTTTGTTATAAGGACTACCGTGTGGTGCCCATAGTAAAAAGCGTCTAAGTGGTGCCCTTATATATATAAGAAAATGGTCAGTGTGGCGCCCTGCGTTGTTGCCATAATATCTTCAAGTTTAAATTGATAAAATGCAGAAGTTATTTTGTAGAAAATTACAAAATGATTCAAAAGAAAGCTTCCATTCGAAAGTCTGAAAAAATTACAATT
>FIZR01011957.1:0-29907 GCA_900060175.1 Ferrisia virgata
CATAAAATAAGTCCACTGATGTCATTCCAGGCCATAAAAATCTGTCCACTGATGTTAGTCCAATGATGACGTCACACTGTTATCAGTCCACTAATGACATCTTTAATTTTTCTCGTACAATTTTTGGTCAATTTTCATCTATTTTTCATAATCATTTCACGATGTTCGATCAATTTTCTGCATTTTTTACACACAATTTACTGCACAATTTCATTGATTTGAACTTTTTTCCAATATGTTAGGCCAATTTTCGCATGTTTTGAAATATTTTTTCGTAATCTAATTTTCAATAATTTGAATTTAATTTCAGGTTGGTCCGATGAAAATTTTAATGTGCGCCAATTACAGTCTATCTGAATCATCTCCGAGCAGTCCGGGCTCAACGATAGGTTCGCCTTGTAACGTCGAAAGTCCAACAGATCTAGAATTTCAGTCGGGAATAGAAAAGTACCTACGCCTTATCAACTCATCATTCTCATTCAGAGTCTTCCTCTTGATTTGAAAATTAATCGACGTATTTGTTTCGTTCAGTTTCGAAGGTGGATTTGCTTCTGATGCATATTCAAGAACTGATGCTGCTAAACGTAAATCCGATGGCGATATTCTACTGAACGCTTTACAATTTCCAAGAATGTCTGTAGATACTTTATATGCCAAAGTAATGGATCGACAACTTTATGTAACCGTAAACGGTACGATTATCGACTACGTCACTAAAACGTGCATTATTTCGTAATTAATTCATCGATAAATAATAAACGAAGGAATTTTTTTATTTTCAGGATTCGAAGATTTAACGGTGATTTGCCCGACTAAAACGACCAATAAGTACCACGCTTTACAACCAGTTAAAAATAATACCCGATATTACGTCGTTGTTGCTGTACAAAATGACCTATGGGGACAATCGATTACAGTCCGGTCTCCGCTACAGGTATTTTCATCTACACATGTACCAAGGCACTTGGGAAAAATTTCCTGTATTTTTGAAATTTAATTTTTCGCAGATGAAAAACGAGACGTGTTTCCCATTGGCGTTATATTACAAAAAGAACGCTTTAGATAATACCGGATTCGATCAAATCGGCGAATTAACCAATCCGTTCGAAGATTCTTTTAAATTTGCCATCTTAGAGCCGGATGAAGTGTACAATATGCCTTTAATGATCACTTACCATTGCGCCGTGTATATTTTACCTATTTACGAAGAATACCATTTGAGTGAAATCGGCCTATGGTGGAAAGAACTAGCTAACGATATTAGCACCCCTAAGGATGTGATTTGCCAATCGAAAAATGAAAAATCGCCAGTATTCGCGATCCGAGTACGTAATTCATCGTCGAGATTTTGTACTTGTTTGTAGGGTTATGCTCGAAACGATTGTGATCTTCATCTTTGTTTTTACAGGCCATCACCTCGGAAGGAGTACATTTCTCAAATGCTTGTTCAAGAACGTTGCCAAATTTCATGATACGCTTAATACCTTCGGTGTTCGTGTATAATTTACTACCTTGCGCTTTTCAAATTAAAATACCTTCGGCTGAGTTCAATATTCGAATCGAAGCTGGTGGTAAAGCGAGTGTTTATTCGTTGGATATGAATACTCGACATGCTGTGTCTTTCGAGGTAAGTTTGATGATGCTTTATCGCAGGTGGTAATATCGGTCGTCGATTAAGTCATTTATTCATGTTCAGGTTCCAATGTATTTTGGTATATCGTGGACCGGAACTTTCCACTTGTATAATAAAATGGAAGAGAAAATGTTATCGATGACGACTGATCAAGATACCGATGGAGGTAATAAGCATTTAACGTTGAATGTTCGCGTCGATAAGGCCGAATCTTACAACGTAATGGTTTATTCTCCTTATTGGATCGTTAATAAAACTGGATTACCACTTCAATTAAAAGTACGTTTATCGAGGTGTCTTTTTAAATATGGAATTGCTGGGTTACGTATTGTTGTACTGATCATTTTTACAGGGATCGTCTTCTGACGTTGTGTACGAAACACTTGTTGAAGAACCGTTGTTTTTCGCATTTCGTAAAACTCAAAAGAGAAATATTCGTTTGAGAGTGTACCAGTCTTCGTGGTCATCGGCTTTCTCTATCGATACTGCTGGTTGTTCCGGTTTGATCACTTGCAGGTGAAATATGCCTACTAAATTCGATCATTGGCGACGTTTCATTTCATGTAATATTATTATTTTGATTGCGATTATGAATATTTCAGGGACAGGGAACGAAATAGAAATTACTATATTTTAGTAGAAATCACCTTATCGCAGTTGAATCCTCAGCTTACCAAAATTATTACTTTGTTACCATATTTTTTGATCTCGAACGAAAGCAGATTTGCTATAAGGTATATGGAAGAAAACGAACAAGCTGATTTGTGGATCGATCTTCCTCAAAATCAAGTAATTTATTTTTCGTACCTAATTATTTAATGTAAAATTTCACGCTTCCTTTGTTAACTTTTTGGAGTAATTTTATTTTTTAATCAATTTTAGACCATACCTTTCTGGCCGGAAACCAACACCATGAAGATGTACATCAAGTATAGAGATAGTTCTTTAGTATCGCAACATTTCTGTATAAATCAGGCTTGTCAAACTGTTCTCAGAATGGATAAAGGAGTAAGTACGAGTACTGTTTTTGATTTTATAAATTCTTCAACCGAAGATGTCTGTAGTCCATTGCACATCAAAATTTTGCCACTTGAAATGTTGAAAATGGAAGCTATTATTTAACATCTGGTTGGGTTTTGACACTTGAAGACAAATGGTAATTTCTTCAACCAACAAAAGCATGGTTGGATGCTGAAGTTCTTCTTCACAACAACTTCTCAATAAAGGTTGACATTAAGAAGAAATTACCTTTAGAGATTTTTCACAAATTTTTGTTATAATTTCCACGAAGTATAATACACCGCGCAGTACAGAGATAAGAAGAGTCCAAAACTCCGCTCTAAGGGGCCGGATTCAAAAAATGATTAAAGTTTTAGATTCAGCGTAAAATTTTACACCACTTTGATAGGTCACATGACTACTTTTGAAAGATAATCCCGAAGTTTAATTGGGGGGGGGGGGGGGGGGGGTAAATATAGTGGACTTTGCCACGATAACTTTTGATCGTGATCGGACTTACGGATTTCGGAAAACGGCATACATGAGTCCCCTCTCCCCTCACATTGTGCAAAGTGAAAATTTTGAAAACGTCTTTTTTGGCGTAGCTTCAATGGTACTTACATTTTTCCAGCTTGATATTTTTTTTTTTTTTTGGTTACCGAAAAATTGTTATGCAAATGATTTTTAGTATATTTTTAGCCCAATACACTACAGATTATTCCAGATGAACCTTAATTTCATATTATTAATAATTTAGAGTGCCATCGTGGTGGATATTGTGGGTGGTGATAACAAACCCTTTTTAATCGCATTTCAAGATTATAAAGTGGGCGATGCTCCTGTTAGGATTGATAATTTCTGCGAAGACTTATTTTTGAAAATATCTCAAGAAAACTCCGGTCAAGTATGTGTTCGGTTTATTTATCGAGAATGCTTCATCATCATTGTCATCCTCTAATAAAAAATCTATTCAACTAGGTAACCTTATTAAGCCCTTATCAATCATTATTATACACCTGGGACGATCCTACTCTAGAAAGAAAACTACAATGGAACGTGTATAACAGAAAGAATAAAGGATTCAATGCAAATTTCAAAACTGTAAGTTGACGTAATTTTATAAAAATATATTCAGATAAACGTGAAAACACCTTCATCCGTACCTTATTATTTTTATAGGACGGTTATGGGCAAGAATACGTCAGCTTCAAACTAATCAAACAACAAACGCTAAGTAATAATGTTAAAACTAATAAATTATCTTCGAGTTTGAAAAAATTCACGTCGAAATATACCGCTGAAAGTAGTAGCAGTGGAGAAGAATCTGAAAGAGACGATAGCACCGATGTTTCCCATTCACAAGTATTTATTTTCTTATTTACGTTACATCGGTTTTCCACGTTTTATAATTTTAAGCTTATTTTTATTTTCTTCCAAGGTGATTAAAACCCATAAAGGAAAAGTTGTAGTGTATTGGGTAAGCTACTTAGAAGGACCTCAGCGTGTTTTATTATTTACTCAAGACGAACAAGTAGCTTTCTTCGCGTACTCGAGAATTGATTCGGAACGAAGCAATATCGAATTGTTTTTATCAATTAAAGGAATTGGATTGTCATTGGTAATGTATTATTCGTTTAGAAGAAAAATAATCCATTAGTTTGATAATAATTTTCACCTTAAACTGATATATATATATTTTTTCCCCCTAAAATAGGTTACCGAAAAAAAGAATATTAGTAAGGAATTAGCCTACATTAGTGTAAATGATTCGGCTTCAATTTGGGAGGTGAACATCGCCCATAGTTGGAAAATCCTACCGTTAGAGTTAGCCACGTGGTTAGAACATCAATGGAGTCAGGGTATCAAAAAAGCTCAGCTCAAAGATTACGTTAACGTGAGTATTAAATTTTTGTAAATAAAAAAATTACTTATCCGTTCGTCGATTGGAATATCATTTTGTTTTATTTTTTTTAGGTTGATTTGGAAAAAATGCAACTAATAAAACCATTTTTTGGCGAACTAAAAAGAACATACCAACCTGCGTTTTGGTTACATTGTCGAAAATCCTACAATTACTATTATTTCCAATGGAAAATTCACAAGTTTCAGGTACCTACTTAGCTATAAGTTTTTGTGGAATATACCTAAAGTTAACTTATATATTTGACATCGAATTCGGATTATTTTTAGGTTGATAATCAGTTACCTAACAGCGTTTTCCAATCTGTAATTTATCCGAAAATTGTATCATACGACGTGATACGTAAATATGGTCTAAAACCTTGTCTCGAAGGTACATTTATTAAAAAAAGGAGCACAGATTACGAACGAGATGTATACAAGTAAGCATCTGTTATGATTAATGTATCGTAACCAAGATTTCATCTAATCATATTAATTTTGCAGGTATATAAAATTTATGGCGCTCGAATTCTGCGTCCAAGTAGATAAACAGTTCGTTTTATCGTTGCATGAATTAATACATCCGTGGTCTCGTTCAGAAAGTTCTTCGTTGAGAATAAGAGCTGATATTTGTAAAGTTCATCATCCTCTAGTAATCAAAGTAAAATAAATTCTTATCGAAATATTATGGCAGACGAGTAACCTATATTTATACGATGCGATTTTTCTTTTTCCAACAGTTTCATAATAATTATAAAAATTTAAAGAAAACTGTCGTCGAATATTTGTACTTTTCACCGATCAAAATACAATTCAGTTTTACTTCCCAAAACGTGCAATATTTACAATCAAACGTTAGCAATCAAACTTACATTAAGGCTTATCTTCATTACGTTTTAAATTGTATCAGTTGCGGTTACGTTGATTTTAAAGGAGTTAAATTAAAGTACGAAGCATAATATTCATCTATTAACTCTTACGAAATATTTGTATTTTTTTTATATTTGTATTTGTTTTGACGTTTGCAGATGTCCATATTTCGAAGAATCCGGCATTATCACTCATATACCTTCGAAATTACGTGAAATTCGATACCATTATTTTCATAATTTGATTAGGCAAATGTATACTCATATTTTAGGTCCGGATAGCGCTTGTAATGCCAATAACGAGGTCGACTTATGCGAAGAATATGTGGAATTCTATTACGATTTATCTTTGGTAATTACATTTTATATGTACAAAAATACCTCTAGCTAAAAATTATTCAAGATTACATTATACTTTTTCTGTAGGCTTTTTTGAAAAAGGTTGACGAATTCGCCGAAGCGATCAGTGAAGCTGCGAGATGCCTGTTATCACATATTACCACCTCATCGGTGAATTCTACTTCATCTTTGATAATGTGTGGTAAACGAATATCATTGGATTTAGGATTAAATCCTGAAATTATCAAGAAGGTATTAATTATGTTTTTTAATATTCGTTTTAGAAAATGAATAATTATCTATTTTTTAAAAATATTGTTTCAGAAAAGTATAACTCAACAAATAAGTTTCGAAGAACCCGAAGAAGTACTTAGAGGTGATGGTTGTTTTGAAATTGGCGTTATATACGGCCTATCCGGTGTCTTCATGAATATCCCTCCTTGTAATTATAAAGTTTAATTAGTAAATTTAAAAAAATGTATTTCATTTTATTATAACTTTTGCATGTATGTCATTTAAAGGCAATCAACAAGAAGGAATTGAGCTATTTTTCCGAACAGCTGGTAAACATCTGTTGAGACTTTTAAACAAATACTCCAGTACTATTTCAAACATGCCAGCTACCGCCATTGATGGTATTAAAAGGTAGCCCTGTGTTATTTAAGATTAATTTTAATAATAGGTATAGTTATCATTTATGAAAAATAAACGAATTTCACATTCTAGAGCTGCTGAAACCGGTACTGATATTACCTTCAGAAGACGTTTACCAAAATACATCAATCCTTTTGTAAGATCTCGATCATTAAATTAATGTTTTAGTGTTTTGAATAATCTTGAGCGCGAATTCATTTTTACAGGGTATGAAACCATTCTCTGCGCATCATGCTATAGGATTAAATATACTTCATTCTATAAACAAAGGTATTTATGCTGAAACAGACGATTATTGGACTCATGTCATTTTGACGAATGATGGACGATCTTGTCTTCTAATTACATTACAGTCAGTATATCTATCTCTTTAAGCTAAATTAGTTTACGCTTCTAAATGGTAACCTAATTTGTATTTTGTTATCCTTTCAGGCGTATATTCTTCATTTCCAAAGTTCGAATATGGGATGAATGGAAAATAGAATGGTGTATTGGTGTGAATGATGTTATAGAAGTACCCCAAGTAATAGATAATAAACTGCTGTTTAAAATTCGACAGGTAAGTATTATTGATGCTAGAATTCAAATCGCAGAAAAACTTGGTTCTGATGAACACTTTTAAATAATTTTTAGGAGGAATCGGTGCATAATTTGTATACCGATGATAAGCTGATTGAACACGAAGATGTCAATTTATTGTTTTGGATACAGAAAATGATTGAGATTGTATTCATCATAAATTTAGAAAACAAACCGTGTTTTTTTGTTGAATCTCAAGTACTAAGGAAGTAATGAAGATGATTATTCCGGGTTTTTTACATTAATTTTTTTTTGGAGGTTTTCGCATACTATTGTGGATATTTTACCAATATTATTTCCTTTGTGAGGTGTTATAATTTTCATTTTTACCTTATATACGAATTATGTTTTATTAGTTAAGTAGTTACTTAATATGATTTATGAGTTACGTTTAAAGTTTAAAGTTTAAACAATGCATGATAAATTTTATGTTAAACGAATTTCAAATTCAACTTTTGAATAAAGTGACATTTTTAAGCTATTTATTTTCAATTTTTTTATTCGAAAAAACTATCAACATCGAATAAAGATCAGTACGTAACATTTACAGATATTTCAATAGGTAGCGCTAGCGCTGTTCAATTTTTTTTTTGGTTTTTACCAAGTTTTTACCAAGAAAAATACGGTGTTCCATAGTTCTTGATATCTATTCCGCTTAATTTTGTCTGTGACACATGGCATCATTGCGCATTTTATTCAATTTTCTCTTTCTCTTTAAAATCCACCATTTTGGATACTGTTGTGAATACGAGTGGCGTACGTTTCTTTGTTATATTTTAATTAATTTTAAAATGTTTTAGTAAATTCGAATCGAATTGTTGAATTATTCTTTCATTTTACTTTCTTCGTAACTTAACTTATCAAGGTACGTGTATTTTTAACACATTATATTCTACTTTAGAAGAACGCATGACTTACCTCCTGTTTGTCATATTGTATTATACATCATACTTCGTACCGTACTGTAATTAGTAACGTTCGTGAAATCTCATCATGTATTGTATAAAATGTTGAATTATTTCTATTTCCATCTATTTCTTGTTAGTACGCATCATAGTGGAAACAATTGAAACACTTCCTTGATGAATTGTATTTCGCCGGTATACAATACGTGTTAAGTTTTCACCAACCGCTTTTGGTGGTAGCGTCCTTTACATTGGAAGTATTTCTTTTTTTTTTACAGATTCATTACTAACGTGCAATCGAAGAAGTCAATATGAGTAGAAGGTAATTTATATATTTCATTTTTCAGTCAATATTTCGAAAAACAATTTTCTGCTTATTTTAGTGGTGAACAAGGTAATCCATTAAATAGCGTGCAGCGTTCCCCTTCCATCTCATATACTTACATTCAAAATTTCATTCGCACGCCCACATGGGATATTAAAAAACGTTGTACAAAATATTCCGCTTTTAAAGTTTTTTAGCGATCATTGAATAACTTTTTTTTTATTTTTTTTTTTTAAAACGAAAATGAAATACAATGTTGCTTTATATTTTACTAAAGATCGTCAGGCACTAGAGTGTTCGTTGGAGGACTTTCGTACCGTGTACGGGAACGAGATCTTGAGAAGTTCTTTCAAAAAATTGGTAGAGTGATGGATATATCAATGAAGAATGGATATGCTTTTGTGGTAAGTGTTTTAATATATTGCTTTGATACTTGCAGTATGGTAGGTTCGAGAATATTTGTTGGTGGACTACCATACCATGTCCGTGAGAGGGATATCGAACGATTTTTCAAAGGATTTGGTGTCATTCGTGAGATTCTTCTCAAGAAAGGATATTGTTTTGTTGTAAGTATTCTACTCTCGATGCCGCATCGGGTAAAGTATTCTTGAGATTTTTCATGTGTTTTAACGCATCAAATCGAATATTCTCACGATTTGAGCTTCTGTTTTTTTTTTTTTTTTTTAGTTTTTTTCTTCAATTTTTAGTTCGACGTATGGTAGTTCCACTTGTTGCGTTTGTTTCTTTCTGTTTTTATTTACACACGTGTTTTATTTATACGTACGTTTTTGACAGTCGTGTTGACGGTAGTATTTATGATTTATGTTATAGGAATTTGACGACTATAGAGATGCAGATGACGCAGTTTACGAACTAAATGGAAAGGAATTAATGGGAGAAAGGTTATTGTTTATATTTTACATTCGATTCTATTTCGGTATCTTTTCAGCTTATCCACTTCGAAGTGCTTTTTTTTTTTACTTTTTATTACCGAGCTACGTACGATGTGTAGTGTGTGTTGACGATATTATAAATTATAATTTTTAGGGTATCTGTCGAACATGCCAGAGGCCCTGGATATCGACGAGCCAGATTCCGTCCAAAATATCGCACGCCTCCTCGCTCGTCTCGTAGAGATAAGTAAGTTGTATTACCATTCTTATTTTTTTCTTTATTTTTACAGAGTATCGGTAGAAAAAGCCAGAGGAACTCCTCGAGGTAGCGATGTTTGGAGAGGTTCAGGCCGTCCTCCTAGGGATTATGGACCTCCCCCACCCCGTAGACGAAGCAGGGGACGGGACAGGTTAGATAAATTTTATTATGCAACGAATCAAATATACTTAAAGCTTGTGACAAATTATCTTTTTGTATGTTGCTTTGGAAAGCAATAAATTTAAAAAAAAAAGATGGATTTCTTTTGGTGGTTTAATTTTTGGGTTTTAAGTGTTTCATGTTCTGAAATTACCTGTGTAAATATTTTCTGTTGTGTCGTTATTTTCTTCAACTCTTTTTTTTGTTACTTTCTGATTTTTTATGTTTTCGTTGTGTAATATTATCTTTTTTTTTTTCATTTGATTTTCATCTTATTGAAATCCTCTGGAGGGGACGGCCCTTCGTGGTAAAATCACGTCGAAAATCTACTTGTAATTTTATTGTGGAGTTTGCATGCGATTAAGTATACGTCACCAATTTGTCGATTTCTTTGTTTTTAATGACGTGGAATTACTTTTTCACTTTTCTGTCTTAAATTTTGTACCGGAAAGATAGGTTCAATGGTTTTTTGTGCTTTGTATATATGTTTCGAATTTATTTACCGGTGAAGTTTAATGTTTTTGTTCTTTTTTTTTCTTCTGTTGCAGGGATAGTGATCATCGAAATAATGAAAGGTAAATATAGTTTTTAAATGCCTATTTTCGATTGTGACGAAGATTTAATTTCATAACGACTGTTTTCAGATACGGACCACCTACACGCACCGAGTATAGACTTATTGTTGAAAATTTATCGAGTCGTGTAAGCTGGCAGGTAAGTTATTGATTGATCATTTGATCGTTATTTGATTTTACCCGAGTATTACCGGTAGGCTTTTCTTTATTGTAGTAATCCTTTTCAAAAACGACGATATATTAGTAACGAATTTTATCCATTCTTTTTCTTTCTAGAAATGAGTCTGTGCTTTTAACATTACTTCGAAATTTTTGATTAGTACAATAGGGTTATGTTAAGCATCCTTTGTAAGATTTTTCATTTCTGTTATCTCGTTCGTCGATATCAATTTTCTATTTCCTTTTCACGATTTCATTTGCAATTTCAATACCTTCGATTCGATATCAGAATAGTTCCCGATAGTAATGTGCCACTCGTAAGATGACGATAATGTCCACGTCACATATGTATTTCCATCGAAGAAGAATGATAATGTGCTGAGCAAATGCCTAACATTCTGTACTTGCCAACGAAACGAAATATCGAAGAAATGCTTACAGATATATATTGATTGAAGATTTCTCTTGCACGAAGAAACAAACAAACGATTTGTTGAATACCAAAGAATCTATGTGAATTATCGAAATAATGACGTAATCTATCGTCGAAAGTGATATCAATGTGCATGAAATTTCATCCAACAGCCGAGTCATGGTCATTATCAGTCGAATGGTATTTGAAAAGTTTCCTTTTCCATGTCAAATCCCATTTAGTTTGTTTTCCTTTTTTCTGACTACTGGAAGAAGACATTATGCGTATTCATTTCATTAATTTATTTTCGATTTTTTGAGGTCATCTGAAGTTTCGTTAAATTATAACTTCGAATGCCTAAGCAATTTCTGTCAGATTTTAATTTTTTCACTGTGCGTAGAGAAGCTGTCTGTCAATTTGAAAATTTATTTCAAGCTCGTGTTTAGCTGTGATATGCGTAAAAAAAATTTGATAGTAAACAAACATGAGTGAACTACGAAGTAGTTTATAATTTGAATGGTTATGTTTATCATTGATTCCTTATCTCGGTACGATTAACTAAATTTCATTTGATATTTAATTTCTTGGTCTTATTTTATTGCGTTATTGCTTTTTCCATATGGTTCATTAGTTAATAACGTTGATTGATTTTTGAAGTCATTTCTTCCATTTTTAGTAATCGAATATTTTGAGGGTTTTGATGTAAATTGTTTTTCAATACCCAAAAAAAAAATGAATCGACAGCTTCGAACTAGGGTTATTGGTCAAACTACTGAAACAGAATATTGTTCAAACGTTTGTCGAAATTGAGATTTTTCCGCCTCCATTAGATTAGGCAGATCTAATTCTTGAATATTCGACGTACGTGTGTTTAAATTTAAAGACTGGATTTAGCGATGTTTATCTATCTACTTATCTAAGTAAATTACAGGACTGACTTTTGAAATACTCGTCGTTATATTACGTACTCGCTTTCATCTTTTTTTTCCCACTTTTGTACGCTATTAACTGTCTTTATTATTACTACTACTTATTATTATTACTTTTTTAAAACAAACATTGATTTATTACTAGGTGTTTAATGTTATACAAATCAACTGATAAATATGGACATGTTTTTTTCCTAAAGCTCCGTATCAGTCTGCGCACACGGTTGTGCCGGTGTATCTGTTGGTGGCTATCAATACCGTGGCTCTTATTAGTCGAGACAAACCGAAAACTCGTATGATGTGGTTACTCATTCCTTGCTTGTCGAATAGCGCTCCTCTTGAGAATAAAGATTCGTGTAGAAAAACCAAACCAAACGAACAAAAAAATTGAGGTGATGTCAAGGTCAAGGGTATCTGTATACTAAAAGCTGAGAAGTCGCTTCGTTCAGTCAGTCAGTCAGTCGATCAATGAGCCAATTCAGTGCACGCGCAACGCATACCTACAGTCGCCGGCGTTGTTAACCACGATGCAGTCATGGTCGTGAATGTAGAGGGGTCGTATTTCGACACCTCTACAAATAGTCTTAAATCAAAAAAGCCAATCCAGTCCGAAATAGTGGTCATGTCCGAAAAGTAGTAAAACCGAAAAAAAAACTCCATTACACTTGCGCAGACGTGTGAAATCAATTCCACTCGTGTACGCATCATGTGTGTCATGTAAGCGACATATTTGTCAATTTGGTGTCTGGTCTGGCTTAGCAGATGGTCACTGGTTCACTCCTCCATCGTACCACGGTGTCCAGCCAAGTCTTAGAACGTCGTTATCTGGTGGTGTCAATCGATGGCGAAATCCAATACACGTCATCGTAATGGTACAGGGGCCAAGTCGAGGCGCCGATATGCCCGAATATCTATGTTGACATTCATTCGTACGCCGGGGTGTTGATTGCTCGCGAAACAAAAAGTATTAAAAGAGTGCAAACCATCGCACCGAGCAGGGCTCTTAAAATACCAGTCGACGTGAACATTTGGTGGTGATAAGGGTTAAAGATGCGCCGCGCCGAGACGCTGTCGCCCGCCGCCGTTATCAGTTCTGTGTTCCGTAGCACTGCCATTGCCACCACCACTACCACTACTTCTACTACTACTACTATTCCTCCCTACAAAGCAATGCGTGTGTCACGATGGTATGCCACGAAAAGGTAAATAATCCCTCGATATAATTTACACGTGCCAATTTTATTTATTAATTTTTTTTTTCAATATTTTTAAAAGTATTATTCGATTTTTTTTTCTTATTATTTTTTGGAATTCGTATTGTATTATTATGTACTATGTATTTCGTCGTATGTACGTTCGTGTAGGAGTAATTTAGATCATCCCTCAGTCATATCCGAGCAACAGTTCGTGGTTCATATGAAATATTTTCGCTCGGATGGTTCGATGTCGAGTTGTAGATTTTGCAATAAGAGCACTGGCTTGTATCAATATGATTTGTAATTTACATTGTACTCGATGGTAGTAATTGATCGCACCGGTATCTCGCTCGAACCGTTCAGAGACGCGGCCAAATATGTTACTAATATGGGCTCCATGAATTACAAGTCGTTTCTAACCCTGTATAATGAAATGGAGCACATGATCGAAGATGAGAAATTGTTTCAAAAATCGAATTTGATGAAATTATCAACTAGAATATTTTTGAATTACTACAAGAAAGAGAGATGTGAGAATGTACTTCTCTCAACGTGCAATAAAATATAATATATTATGATATCGATGATGATGATAATAATGATGAAACGAAACAAGACTAGGCAATAGACCTGAAATCTGTTGTAAAATGAAGGAACGAAACCGAACTATACCAACCATTTCCAGAGAAAATGATAAAATATTTACGATTTCTGCATCATGACTAAATGACCAAAATAAGTGAATACATTCATAGTGCCCGAAAAAGAAAAAAATGACACGAAAAGTTATTCATCCTGCAACTCGTCGTTCATCGCTGTTGTGCTCGCTGTCGCCATTACCTAAGCAATTACAGACGTCGCCTTTATAACAGCTTTCTTCTCATGTGTCCTCAACGTTGACCATTGTGTAGCAGCTTTTTCCACGTTCCATATGCCAATAATCTGGCTACGATTTTTTTTCTCGCGTGTTACGAAGCAACGATCGTTTATACGTATATAAAGGTCAAGAGGAGAATTGGGCGATGTTTGTGTGAAAAAATTATTAAAACTTGGGAGGGTAAAATGATAGATGAAAAATTCAACCAATGAGCGATCATTTTTTTCCCCCCAATTTGTTATATGTACTGTAATATTTGTCTTAAGATTTAATAATCTTTAAAGTAATTTATGCTGCTTTTTTTTCAAATGCAAGAAATTATTGATATTTGTATTTCAATGTTGTTTAGATTACATTGTTGTTTTTGTTTTTTTTTAAAGAAGTAATGCCAATTTCTAATTTATTTTATTTTTTATTTTTGCGAACAGGATTTGAAGGATTATATGAGACAAGCTGGTGAAGTTACGTATGCTGATGCCCATAAGCAACGCAGAAATGAAGGGTGAGTTTCATTTGAAAATTAGTGCTCTAAATGATAAAATTTTGTATTACTGTAGGTTCACTTGTTCTTGCGAGTGAAGTCATAAATTTTGTATGAAGTTTTCGTTCAAATTATGACAAATACTTGATTGAACCCTCGACTAACATCCTTTTTTGAAATGTTAAAATGACATTTTGGATAATTTTTACATGTTTTGAATAGTTTTTTCGTGCTTTCGAAGATTTTTTTTCATTTTTTGCGTAATTTTTTTGAATTGTAAATGAACATTTTGAGCAATTTTTTCTTCATATTATACCTTGAAAGCAAAAAATTAAGGTAGTTGAAGTTTTTTTTTTCATTTTTTTACCTTTTTTTTTTTTTTGTAATGTTTAACATCATTTTGTACGTTTTTTTTTTTTTTTTTATTTATTAATTTTGGAGCTGTAAAATGACCTTTTGAATGCTGTTCAATAACTTGGCCCATTTTTTGGAGATTTTTTACGGTTTTTGGCGTATGAAATGACAATTTAAACAAACGTTTTTGAAGAATTTTTTCCGTTTTTTGGCTTTTTTAAACTGTTAAAATTATGTTTTGAAGAATTTTTACAAGTTGTGGTAGTTTTTTATTTTTTACGTTTTTTGGTGTTGAAAGATATTTTTTAGTAATTTTATACTTTTTTTTTTAAATTTTGAGTTGTAAAATGATATTTTGAATGTTTTCCTAGTATTTACTTGTTTTGGAACTTTTTTTCAGTTTCTTTGAAATGAGTAATACCATTTTGAAAGGTCCTTTTCGTCAATTGACATGTTATTAACCAATTTTTCCGTTTCTTTTGCATGTTTTGAGCTGTTTTTAGCCTGATTTTCTGTGTCATATTGTCAATGAAAACCAGGCTATCAAGCTCTATCAACTTACTGCGGATGAAAGTGAGGGGATGGAGGCATCAACAAAATCCGTTTTGGCGTCCTATAAGATCATCGAACCAGTTTTGGCCATGACAGATATTTATTTCCTTCTCCCTTCACCCCTGCACCACTAAAAATCATTTGCTCAGCTCGATATCGATCAAAAGCGGTCAAATTTGGGCAATGTTTTTCGATTGACGTGCCATTTGATATTCTGAAGTGGAGATGACCTCCGGTCAAAATTCAGTTGTGCCCAAATTTGTGATAAGGGCTGAAATCGCAAAAATTGTTCCTTTCTTAGTCAATTGATAGAATATCAATAGTAGGAGGAAAGATATGGCGGTTATTCCCCTTTTTCAACATCGAAAAATGATTGTTCCATTCATATCTCCCCGCCAAATTAAGGTGGGAGGTTTTACTTCGGATTTGTACATTTAGTAGTAACTCTAGATCTGCCTATTTGGGGGTTCGATTTTTTAGCACTCTGCCCTCCCACCCATAATCCCAAAAAATGTAGTTTTCTGGTCGGTTTTTCTTATTTTTCAGGTTTATGGCACACATAACTCTCCTCAAAATTAAGCTAGGAGCTTGAAATTTGGATGTAAATTTGATAGAAATCTTGTGTCATCTGTTCGCTTCAATATGTACCTTACAACCCCCCTCCCCCTCCTGACACACACACTGTTCAAGGAAAAATATCACAGAGCGCTCTTTTTTTTATTTTACGAGTAAACTACTCGCATGATTTATTTACTACTTTAATAAAATTCGGCTCAAAAAGCAACATATTGCAATTTTTTCTTTTTTTAAAACTTTTTATTCAAATTTCTTTTTTTTTTTTGAAGTTTTGTTTTTTTTTTATAGACCAAAAAAGAATTCATTTGAAATTTTTTTCGATTTTTCATATTTTTGAATTACCCACCGACATTTGAATATTTTTTCCATTTTAGTGATCGTCTTTGAAAGCTAAAAATTAATATACTTGAAATTTTTTTCAATTTTACACGTGTTTTGAAGTTTTTTTTCTTTCTCACCCATTTCTTCCATTGTATTTTAATATTTCGTATTTTTTTTGCGAAGATTTTTTTCAGTGTTTCTCTTGTATTTAGATGGAAAAAAATCAGTGATTTCTGAACATTGCTTTGACTTTTTTGACTTTTCTTCATCATTACAACTTCCAAATGACATTTTTGTTTTGTTTTTTTTTTTTTTCAAAAATTCGTTATTTCTGAACAGTTTTTTCGTTTTTTACATTTTTAGACCTTTCAAATAATATTTGGAATAATTTAATTCATGATTTTACCTAGAATTACCCTGCCTCCAACAGCTTCATTAATCCATTTTGTTGTATGACCGTACGAGGTTCGCTCGACCTGCCAGTCCACTATCAAAATTCACCATGTATAATAAAATTCCAAGATCAATGTTCATTTTTTAGAAAACTATGCTATTCAAGTAAAAAACAAACACGAGAAATGTGAAAACCGTCCGCTGAAAAATTAGACTTAGAAAGATTGTAAAATTAATCGAATTAGTACGACGAAGTTGAAATTTTATTTATTGTTTAATTAATTTGACGATTTGGATTTCTTTGCAGAGTTGTGGAATTCGCCTCGTACAGTGATATGAAAAACGCTATCGAACGTTTGGACGATACCGAATTGAATGGCCGACGTATACATTTGGTCGAAGATAAACATCGTCGCCGGTCTCGTTCGTCTAGCTCACGTTCCCGATCTCGTTCGCGTTCCCGCGACCGTTCCAAGTCCAGGTAACTTTTTCTCGTGCTTTACTTCACGCCACATACGAACGATAATACCTCGTATGATTAAATATACGCGACTATTTTCGTAATCTGCGATTAATTTCTTCGTTACCGACGCTTTGTGATAGGTCTCGTAGCAGTAGAAGCGTATCTAGAAGCCGATCCAAATCACCAGCTCGTTCTCGATCCAAGTAAGATCATCATCGCTCCGCTCCACTTGGTGCTCAACCCACTATAATCGATCGCAAATTACGATTAATGTTTTTTTTTTCTTTTTGTAGATCTGCATCACCTGGCCGTTCAAAATCACGTTCTCCTAGCGCGCCCAAAACCAAACGATCTAGATCACGTTCGAATTCAGTCGCTAATCACAAACGTACCAAGTGAGTTTTTTATTTTTATTATTTGAAATTGATTAATCATTATGATTAGCGGTGTATTTACGTTGTTGTTGTTGTTGGTTTTTATGTGATCATCGTGCTTGCTTCTGCATTTTAATTTACTCTCGTCTCATCGATGTAGGATTTCAAAATTATCGCATTTCCGTGTATACGCATGTTCGCTGACGCGTTCAATCTTATCATTTATCATCTACTGCTGATGGCTTTCGTTGCGAGATAATACGATTCTAATCCTGGGGCGTTTCGAAATCACATTTACGTACGAATGGTAAACGCAAATGTGACACATGAAGGGAACTTTTAAAATGCGAAAATTTAACAGCTTTACGACGCCACGATGGGCGGTTTGAACGTGACGTTAGTGTATTGTTTTTGGTCTGCTTTGTATGGAATGATAGGCCCTAATAATAGTAAAACGTGCGAAAGATAACAATTTCGTAACAACTGATATAGCATTGGGATGGCTGCAGTCGTAGTGCTGTAATCTTTTGAAAATTATTTTTTTGCTCATTGGGACTTCTTTATTGTTCGTCTTGTCATTTTCTGCGGTGAGAATTTGACACCATTTTATTGGGTAATTTGTTATTACTCGTATGATAATGTTTTACTCGACCTCTCGGATTATATGTGTGTTGAAACCAAACTTAATCTGCGGTGTTATCTCAACGAAATCTGAAATATATTTGGGGTGTGAAGAAGAAAAAAAAAATAATCCAGAGTAATTATGCCCTATTTTATTCATGTTGTTATCAACGTCCACGTGGTATACCAAAAAGTTATATTGTTCGGGTTTAAATGTATGTCGTTACAAGATGCGGGGAGGGAAGAGGAAAAGTATAACGATTTTAGTCGGTAATTTCACATCGTTAAGTATACAATGTAAATTCTGTACGTTTCGTGTTACTTTAGAATTAAATGAAAAAAAATACGGGTTTATTTATGTACATATTTTTTTTTTTATTAATCATCCGACAGAACTGACCTTTCTCACTGCAACCATCTCTATATAAGCTCTACCTAAATGGTCTGATACCTCTATATATGTACCTATATATATTCGCAATCCGTGAACGAATGGATAAAAACCCCCGTACGTACTAATGTAAATACACACGAACCCCTCTTCGACGTCGAGACAGCTGTTCGCCGACAAACTCTGCACTCCCTTGTTCGTAGTGATCGCCGAAATTACGTATGTACGTAGGATGAATAATGTGATTCGAGGTCGAAAATGAAACAGGCATCGAGCGAGCCTCGGCTGGGGTAAAAATGCGCCTTTTAATGAAAGATTCTTCCCCCCTTTTTATTTCTTTATTATTACGCTTATTGTTATTGTTAGTAGTTTTATTATTATTATTGCTATCGTTGACGCGTGTGTGCACATCTTATATGTATATACTACATATGCATTTAATCGCACGTTGCACTAAAGTACATTCGTGGAACGTCGTATTAAGTAGCTAGAGCTACCGACCTAGTACCTATTATAGTTGAAAATTTGAACCTGATCTGGTTTGCGATCGAATCGAAAATATGTATTGAGCGTTAAAATTGAAGATCAAAAAAGGATAAGCGGGCGAATTTTGGTCCTTTTTTTATTTCTCGTGTACGAAGTTATCAGGAGAGGTGAAGAGAGGAACCGTGAACCGTAGTTTACGTGGTGAAAAAAAATGCACGGTTTAGGTATCACGTGTTGCCTTTTTTTTTGCTTTTTCATCTTCGGTGTTGGTATAAAAAATGAAAGTAGTGATGCAACTGAAAAGGGGAAGATAAAAGGAAGGGAGGTATGCTCGTGACAATTTTGAATTATGTGTGCAAATTATGCGAGACCGTTATAATGATGTAATGGTGACGCTGTATTACTTTCAGTCAAAGAGCCCAGCCATGGAAAATTTACCGAAATATTAGCGTTTGTATACCCGTTTCCAAAAACACCAGTCTATCGATCCGCTGCTGTTGGTTTTGAAGCGCAGCACAAGCTCAAAAGTTTAGAACTTTTACGAACTTTAATGCGAGAAAATTGATAACTGAAACTGGTGTCATTTGATAGGATTTTTCGAGTCTGCACCGAATATGCGGGTCTGTCGGATGCGAAGTGATGCTAAAAGGGTTCCAGACGAGGTTCAAAAAATCGAAAATTCCCATTTTTTGTTTTTTTTTTTTTTGCGTAAAAGTCACTGTTGACGAAATTCTACCGCCCGAATTGAAACTTTTAGAGATTTCTCGCATCAAATAGGAGGGGCAAAAGGTGAAATAAAATACATATGAAAGGTCGGAAAATTTATATATATCTGAAATGGAAAATAGCGTCAGATTCGAATTCTCGGGATCGACAGACTCGTGTTTTTGGAAATATCGTCCTCTCGCTATATTTTTTATGGCTGAGCTCTTGGGCTATCTTCACTTCTGCGCTTGTAGCCTGACTTCGTATGTCTTATTGTTGAAGGAAACGATACGCTGATTGAGGGGGGGGGGGTGTCATCACCAAAATCCATTTTGCTACAACATTGTTTTGTAACATGTCAGATATTTTTTCCCCAAAGGCTGAACTAATTTACTGGTCTCGACATCGACCAAAATCACTCAACAATATATATGATGAGGGAAGGCCTGGGGTCAACATTCGGTCAAGCATGACCGTACGCTGGTCGAGACTCTAGGAGGAGTTTTCAGAAACAAAGCTCTCAGTTGAGCGCAAGTTCGCGAAACAGAGGCATCAACAATGTGCCTATGTACCTACCTATTTAATTGCATTGGTGATTTAGCCGCCCCCTCACCAACGTGCTATAGGTAGCGTTAGGTCAAAATTTTGGAAGTGGCTTAAGCCCTGTACCTTTGTTTCCTGGAGAAGGCTATGTTAGAACGGCCCGGGTGAAGCAAGGGCAAAAATTTTATAAAATTTTGAGGATAAGAGATAGAGAATGAACTTTTTGATGTATTTTTAAGCTTCAAGTGTCGAATTTGACGTGTTCATTTACATGTAAGAATGGGTGCCCATGACAGTTTCAGTTTGGATGCTTAATGATCATGGTATCTAATATTTTTGATACTCAAAATACTTGAAATTTTGATTTTAATATGCACGCTTCGTTTGCATGTACACAAGTGCATTTTTACGTGTTTGCACTTTTTTTTAGGTGTGGGAAGGGTTTTGACGACCGCCCTCCTCCTCCCTCCACCACACAGGATACGACCATACAGTCGAGTCTAATTTTGGAGAGAGGGAGAGAGACTGTGGGGCGAAACTCACAAAAATTATTCGCTTATAAACAATCGATAAAGAATTAACAATTATGTAAATGTCCAAAAATTCGCCTCTTGCGTCAAGTAGCAGGGAAAATATTGGACCTTTTTCTTCTTTCTGAATTAGAAAAAATTCTGTTCCTAGTACAACCCATTTCCTCCTGCCATCTCCCCCCATTGAGCTTCGGAACTGAAATTTGGCTAGTAAATTTAGAAGGAATCGCAGATGTGTCTTTTGGGGATTTCGTTCGTTCAAATTCGATGTATGCAATCTCCGCCCTCCTCCTCCTCCTCCTCTCCAGCTCTGATGAGAAAATAGGTTCGGTTTAGCTATTTTTTTAGGTTGCTCTATAGACATGACTCTTCCTCTCCCTCCGCCCCTCATTGACTTGGAAGGTTGACCTTTGATATGTAGATTTAGTAGGAACCCGTAATGTGCCTTTCGATGGAGTAGGATCAACTATTTACTTCAACATTGACTTTCAACGCCATTATTCGTCGAGAAAAAGCATCGTAAAGTGTTCCTCTTTTTCTATTTCCTGAAAGGAATCAATCACGTTATTGTGAGTTTACGGAAATCAGGCCTAAGAAGCAACGAATTACGATTTTTCATTTTTCAACATTAGAATTGATTTGGTTGGTTGAAAATTTTGTCATTATTTTTAGCTAATTGAGCGTTTTAGGAAAGTTCCTCAAATATCAAGTTTTTGTTAATTGCGTTGGAGAGATTCGTCAGGATGTTTTCAAAATAATTTTAAGCGAAGGTAGTATCTTATAAAGAGGGAGTGGGGTAAAAGTAAATATTGTAATAGGTAGCCGATACCCTCGAAGGACACATTCAGGGCCCCTACTAAATTTACATGCCATACCATATTTCGACCTCCTTGCTCGGTATGGAGGGGAGAGGGGGCTTAGTTACGCTACAAAATTGAGAAATGAGAAAGTAACGACCAAAATCTGTATCGTTGTGAATGTAAAGGGGTACAATCAGGTTTGAAAAGTTGTAAGTACATTCCTCCTAGCTCAGTTTAGAGTAGAGTGATGTGTACCACAAACCCCACATTTTCTTGGCTGTAAGTGAGTACAATAGAGCTGAAAGGTCGAAACCCTCCAAAAGATCCATCTTGGGCCTCTACTAAATGTACATGTCAAGTTTCAACCCCCTCTCCCCCTTATTTTGGAGGAGTGATATGCGTGGAAGGTTTTTTTCAGAGTCAAGTAGGAGAAATCAAAACCCCCGTCCAAGGCCTCTACTAAATATGTAGATTTCAAATTTCAATCCCCTACCTTAATTTTGGAGGGAAAAGTTGTTTTTCACGGTCAAAAGAGGAAAACATCTCATTTCCCTCCTTCCAATTGATGTGGTAGGTTGATTTTCGAATATGTTCTGCGATTTTTGATTCTCTATTGACTGCTTTAAAAACAAATCTAACCCCCCCTCCCCCTCCAACCACCTCTCGAGACTTTGAGGATAAACTGGATTTTGACACTAGGTCATCCCCACTCTGTAATATCAAATCCGCCGCCAATCTAAGCCTAATGCACATATTTGACTGATTTTGGTCGATATCGAGCAGAGTAAATGATTTTTCGTTTTTGGAAGGTTGGGGTGGGTGATTTGAAATGAATATCTGACATGGTCAAAAATGGTCTCAACGACCTTCTAGAACTTTGAAACTGATTTCGTTGATACTCCTTCTCCATTTTCGGTAAGCACAACAACCTTGTTTTCATTCTCATTACAATATGGTAAATCTGGCTAAAAATTATCGAAAAAGTGGTCTGTGATAATTGAGAATAGTCATAAATTATATAGGTAAGATGGCCAAAGTAGAGCAAGTGCATGTCGAGTGCCTTCTATTAAAAAATTAATTCATTTACTTGAATTTCTGTTATTATTTTAAGTTTGCTAAAAGTAAATTTTTCGCAATTTTTAATGTGGTGAAAGTTTAAGAAAAGATTTGCTGAAAAACCATGAATGCTTCTTATATTTTAATGTAAATAATGTAGAATTAATCTCATAATAACCGCACATCATTTTCATTAATAACAAATAATCACGTACATGATTGAGTTCGCTTCGAGGTGGTTGTTGTTTTTGTTGTTGCTGTAGTCGCATGAAGTGTAGTATTGTATTGGTGAAAGTTACGAATTTTTTTTCATTTTTTTTTTGTGTTATCATTGATATTTCAGACGTTCAGAATCGGAGTCATCTGATAAAAGGTCGAGAAGTGTGTCTCGAGAAAGAAATGGTAGATCGGATGGTTCCGGGGACGAAGACGATTAAACTTTTGGCGCTTTACGGCATTCCAATGACTAAATGTTTTCTGTTTTTTTTTTCCTTTTTTTTCTCTTTCTCTCTTTCTCTCTCTTTCGTCAAATACCCCTTCATTATATAATTTTCATTTATTAATTTTAATATTCAATTAAGTATTTATTTTTTAACGATGGCTACGAAACCGAAATGGAAAGCGCGGGAAGGATCGATGATGTTGCCCGGAGGGAAAAAACTACATTATTCAAAATTCTGCGAATATTGTAATTCTGTAACCATAATGATTGTTTTTTTTTTGTTTTTTTTTTTCTTTACTTTACCGTGTAAGTTACATTTTATTATGGCTTACTATTACTTTTTTTTTTGTTTTTTGTCAAGTATGAAAGTTTTCTGTTCGATTCCTGATACGACCCTACCTCTGATCTGATTTTAAACATCGATGTTTATTTTTCTTACGATCCCGTGTCCTGTATTCTTTTTTTAGAATTTTTTGTGTCTACCGAAGTTTCTGTTATGTGTACATAGAGTAATGTTTTGATGACGTAAGCAGGCAATTTATTACATCGCAGGTGTTTTTTTTATTTGTTAGTATACATATATATATTTTTTTTGTATTTTTCGATCTTTCTGGTGCGTTTGTGAAGATTGCTGTAATAGCTACTTAATAACTGGTTTAGCGCGAGTTGTTTCGTGAGAGAGAATTGATAATAAATACGAATAATTTATACCTCAATGAGAAGAAGTTGATAGAGATGAATAAATGGAGAAAAAAGAAATGATTATGTACGCTACCTGCTCTTTTTTATTTTATAAATGAAGTTGAAACAGTGTTAACGATGGAAATGAATTTCCTTTTTCTGACACCTATTATCAGTTTTTAAGATGTCAATATTATATAAATGATTGTATAATTAAATTAGAGTACCTAATGGAATTTTTTTTTGTTTTTTTTTTTTTCATTTTCTAAATTTGGCCGAAAGTTTTTTGAAAATTGTAAATGTAAATGACATCGTGCTGGGAGCATCTATGTATGTACATTCATTGCATACTAGTTTTTCTTTGGCGCGAGTTTGCCATTCTGATCAGCTGTTTGTGAGATCCTTCTTGTTTTTTTCAGATTGAAATTGAATAAAAGTCATGAGTATAACTTGGTGTAATAATCAAATCGAAACTTGTTGATTTCGATTCATTTTAGTTTTACTTCGGATTAGAATCGCGAAAGGAATTCAATTCCCTTCATTCTGTGGAATCGCAATGCATGAATGGAATTCTCAAATTTCAAAGAAATCGCCCTTATTTCCGTCTGGTTCTGATCTTATGATCTGTGTGGTGAGTTTTAAACTTGCTGCCGGAGTCGGGGAAATTGAACAAATGCAACATGTCAACTGGAAGTTCTGCTTTCCTCATAGGTAGCGTTGTACTGGCATCTAAAAACTCATCACGTGAGCAATTTCAAAATTTTCATCTGTTCGCTAATTCAAGTGATGGACTGGGTAGACAAACATTTTTCCTACAAATTTTGTCATGTGCACATTTTGCCTATATCCATTATTGAAGGGGCAGCATTGGTTTGAATTTGACGAGCTCCTTCAAATAATCAAGATATGCAAATTTTGTATATGACTAAAAATGGTGTAAAAGTTGACTACTGCAAGGTCCACTGTGTTTCTGCAAAATATCAATTTCTCGCACCCCCTCCCTCATCTTCTTTCAGTATTTCCTCCTAAAAAACTAGACTACGAGTTGTATCGTAGAAGCAGGTAGGACTTAAATGACAAGTTTTCACACAGGTTATACTGCCTCTCTTGAGAACCTCCTCCCCCTCCCCATTGCGGAAATATTAGTTTTGATTTTAAAAAGGTAAAAATTGGACGGTAAATGAGAGTAATTCAAGTATGGTTTGTAATTATGTTTTCATCCAAATAATGTCTTTGACACCAACAAAAAGCATTCAAGTCAAGAAGTTGCAAATGTTGTACCTAGCTAATATTGACCTGCCGAATCAGTTTTTAACATTTTCCACTCGACGTTGAGCCTGTGGAAAAAATTTTTTCTACAGCAATTTGAAATTGCTCTATACCAGCAGGAAATCAGTATTGAAAACACAAACCACAGATTAAAGCACCTTTCAGAGGAATTCCATGCTACGAGGAGGTTTCTTGAGAACTTACTGTTTCAGTAACTTCTATTTGTATAAATTCAACTTTCGTTGTCTGTAAAAAATAGGGATGAGGGCACAATATATACGAGGGAAATTGATATTTTGAAATAAAATATTATTTATGCTCAGTACAATTGGTGACGCAAAATTTCGTCATGATATATCGCAATTTACTGTGACCCTGAAACGCCATTTTTTGAAGGTTTATCCTCACCGCCCCTATTATACCAACAAAAAAATTCATGGAAGCGAACTTGTAGGAAATTTAGTCTGCTTCAAATGTTTGCATAACTATTGTCACGTTGGAGCTGATATTTGGGAAAATATTGGTAAGGAAACCGATTTTTTGAGGTCCTTACGCCAACTGCTTGAAGGTCACGCTCCCCTCCTATCGATGGAGACTTACGAGAGAATCTCTTGAAGTGCCAGATGCAAATCTGGCTGATGGTGCGACTGTAAGTAGAACAGTATGTAATCACTTCAACAACATTTACCATTTTTCTGAAACGGGACTAGTTTTCAAAAACAGTGTTACCAATACTAGTGGGGATGACCTTAAGTCAAAATTCAGTTTTGATCCATTTTGGGGGAGGGCTTGCTGAGAGGCCAAAAACACGAGAATTGTTCCTTTTTGAGTCAAACGATAGATTATTCAAAGTTGTATGAAATATTCAAAAATGAACCTCCTACGTGAATTAGAAGGGAAGATATGAGGGTTTCCCCCTTTTTGACCTAAGAGCTGTTCCTCCCTTACCTACCCTACAAATTGAGCTAGGAACTTGAAATTTGATGTGCCCGACTTTTCAGCTCCATTGCACCCTCTCTCGGCCCTGGAAATGTTTTTCAGGTCAGCTTTTCTCATTTGTTCAGTTTTTTGAGGGTGTTCCTCGCATAACCCTCCTTCAAATGCAGCTAAGAAGCCGAAATTTGGTTTGTGCATTTAGTAGGAATCCCTAGATGTCCCTTTTTGGGGGTCTCGACTTTTCAGTCTCATTACACCCTCTCACAGCTCTAAGTATGTGATTTTTTGGTCGTTTTTTTTTATTTTTTAAGTTTGTTCCTCAAGTAACTCACCTCCAGGAACTTGGAATTGGGTATGTATATTTAGTAGGTACCTTAGATGTGCCTTTTGAGGGTTTTCACTTCTCTGCATCAAATAGCATGTCTCTGCTCCTTCAATTTTTTGTCTGTGCTAGCGATTGTACATGGAAGTCTCATAAGTTGACGTATCACTGCTATAAGGAAACAGAGGTTAATACGGAACACCCTGTATAATCTATGATGGTAGGAGTATTCAAAAGAAATGGATAGACATATTTCCACTCGATTTTGCCTTTTCATAATTTGATTCAATTAACATTTCATAAGTATAATTCAAATTGATTTTATTAAGAAACTTTCAAACATTACGCTTGAAATTTAACTGAAAATTGGTAAGGTTGCATATATCGAAATGTCGAACAAAACTGTTTTTTCTAGTTGGGTAGATAGGTAGGTAGTCGGTAATAGGTGTCTTGTAGCTAGATAGGCACATGGTTCCTCATAGTACCAAACCAGTAACGTGGTTGACTTGTGACTATGAGTGGGGTAGACCTGATCATTTATCGAAGGCTCTATTTAGAAGTTTTTTTTCCACCTTTTTAGGGTCTTGATTCCGGTTTGCCATTGTTATGTCTGCGCCTTTGTACAATCTTAATTGAAGTATTTTTTTGAATGGTTAGTGATTGAAACGTGCTTGACCGTTTGTCAATTCGTGTCTATTATGAAGGGAACCTCCTGTGGATTTTACTTTTACTGTATTCGAGACGCGATATTAGACGCGGTGGCGTTCCGTTGGGAGACATTTTTATTGCTACAAAAAAAAACCATCGTGTAGTCTTTCGAGGTCGGTTTACTTTGAACCTACGATGCGATGGAGAAATTTAGTTTTACTTCGTTTTTTTTTTTTTTTATTTCTTTCGTTTGTCGTTGATTTATTGAGAGGTGTAGGCATAATATATGGCATATACTAACATAACGCGTTGAGAGGGATGGTCGTCGGGGAAGAGGACGGGGGTGGTCGAAATTTGGTACCTATTGTTTCATGATCTGCTACATATGATTTTTAGCCTGGTTTTCTCTGTCATATTGTCAATGAAAATCAGACTATTGCGGTCTATCGGCCTACGGCGATTAAGGGGGGGGGATATCAACAAAATCCGTTTTGGGGTTCTAGAAGATCATTATGGCCAGTTTTGGCCATGCCACAGAACTATCCCAAAACTAAAAATTATTTACTCTGCTCGATACAGACCAAAATCGATCAAATTTGGGAAGTAGACTTTGATTGGCGGTGGATTTGATATTCTGCAGTGGGAATGACGTCTGGTCAAAATTCATTTATGCTTAAACTTGGAGGAGGGGGTGCTGAAGGGCTAAAATGGTAAAAATTGTTCCTTTTTGTGTTAGTTGAAAGACAATCCAAATTTGTAGAATAAGTCCAAAAATCTGCTTCTCAAGTCAATCAGCAGGGGAGATATGAGGGTACCCTCCCCTTTTCCGACCTTTGTAACAGGCTTTTTCTCCCCTACCTCTCTACCAACCTGACCCAGGAAGTTGAAATTTGGTATGTAAATTTAATATAGACCCTAGATATGCCTTTTTGGGGTTTCGACTTTTCATCTTCATTGCATCCCCTCAAAACCACAAAAATGTTTTTGGGGGAGAGGGGGAGTTTTATATTTTAAGTTTATTCCTCGCATACCTCTCCTTCAAATTGAGTTAGCAAGATGAAATTTGGTGTGTAAATTTTGTATATGTAAGTCCTAGATATGCATTTCGGGGGTTTCATTCCCTTTGCACCACTTCACAGCCCCAAAATCTGTTTTTTACTGGGTTTTTCTTATTTTTTGAATTTGTTCCTCCCGTAAAAATTCTCTTTCTTTGCCTGATTTTTCGTATGAAGTTTTTACGGATCGTTAGCTGACCTATCCATCGTTTCTATTTTATAATCAAACGTGTACAGTTAGTCAGTGAGTCATTTGTTTCATGAAAAAAAAAGAAAAAAACAAGTCCAACATTTTATCATTGAAATTTCTTAGAATATATACGTATAATAACTTCTAATAATATTATTTACACCGAAAATAGAAAAGGAAAACCCGAAACAACATTCCAGATGCGCAAATTAGTCATTTTAAAGTTATTACTTTTCTCGTTTATTTTTGAAACTGATATGCGATTTATGGCGTAAACATTGTTCTACTGTTTCTAAACATAGCTGACTGAATATAGCTTTGTAATTTCTTCACGTTTCGCATTTATATTCGTGATGAATTATAAATTTTCTAGATCACCGTTCACCAGTCACAGTTGACATTCAGCTCGCCGATAAACGTTTCTAGTTTGAATGGATCATCGATTGATGATTTACTATTGGTAGGTTTTTAATTCATCGATCCGGGTACTTTTTCATCGTCTTCAACGTGTTACTCGATTTCATTCATGTTACAAGTCCGAATTCAAATCTAAGTACGACATGGATACGAAATCTTCAATCGCTGAAGAACCCCCCTCAAGAGAAGGTTAATTCTGTGCGGAATTTCGGATACATTTGAACTCATTCAGCACCTGTCTTTGTTACCAAAATTCTCTCGCGATGAATCATCGTCGAAATATTTTTCATGATAGAAAGGATTATTCTAGTTGAAAGGAAAGATGAAAATAATACGGTAGTGTACATCGCACCGTGGTATCGAATAAACCTAAGCATTGATAAAAAAGGGGCTTAATGCGAATACCTACCACGTCTGACGTGACTAGGAAATGATTTTTTTTAAAGTGACCTAAACCAAGGGTGGATTGGCCCGTGGAATTTTACCAGGTTAACTCGAGCCTTAACGGTGTCATTTGACAAATAATTTTGAGTGTTTAATGGAGGGGGGGGATGGTGGTTGCTGAAAATTTTGCAAAATTTTCGGCGTAAAAGACTAGCAAAATAAGCGCATTGGCGTATTTCCAGGCTGTAAATGCTGAATTTAACTAATTTTTCGTGTATAGGACGAGAAGTGGGGATAGGGATTTACTGAAAATCAAAATATATGTAGCTAGAGTGAAGCAATGACTGATTTTCTATGTCATTGTATCAACGAAAATCTGACTGTTACAGAATATCGACTTACGGTTGATGGGAGGGGGAGGAGGGGGTCAACAAAATCCGTTTTGGAGTCCTAGAAAGCCATTGCATCAATTTTTGGCCATGTCAGATATTTATATTTTTAATTTTTAGCTGGGGATCTGGAGATCTCCGGCGAGAAGCTGTAAATATGTAAGTCTCCGGACCCCCACATCTGATATATCCGCTTCACCGGATCTTCCCCTTTTTTTTCGTAATGTACATAAGTTAATTTTAACTTAGGAGTTTTTGAGAGAAAAAAGAAAAATATGATCTGTTACGATCATCATCTAATTTTTGAATATGGTCTATTTAGACCCGAAACTATCGCGATCGAAGTTATACATGGTCATTTGAGATCTCAGAACACTTCAATATTTATTGGTTAAATTTTTTTTTTTTTTTGGTCTATTAAATTCTAATGAAGATCGATGTTTATGATAACAAAATTGTGTAAACGAAAAGCGTGTGTGAATATGTGTGTTGAATTTTTGGATGATGGTCAAGTCAGCTAGGTTTTACTGGTATGTAACACGGTGTAGGTTTTGAGTTGCAGCTCCTATCCTTAAACGAACCCCCTTCCTCCTCATGCTCATCCGATCATCCTTCTTATATGTCAAGTTCCCATCTTATGCTTCCGTGCTCCTTGGAAAGTTTTCCGCTAATCCTTCCTTATTAAAACTTTTCCCCACTCTTAACCAGGGCCGGCGATAGGTTGGGAGAGGCCCTGGGCAGCATTTATGCTTGGGCCCCTTCATTTTTTCGAATTTTAACAAAAAATCAGCCCCCTTTATTTTTTCAATTTTTGACAAAAAATGAAACGAAAAAATCTTTATTTTATTTTAAAAATATAAAATA
>FIZR01011958.1:0-21571 GCA_900060175.1 Ferrisia virgata
GTCATCTTAGATGTAAGTTGACCAATATATGTGAACTTTTTCCAGCGTATCAGGGTTTTATTATTCAGAGTAAAGTTACATCTATTAATTTACCAATACTAAATCTATATACCACATTTCAACTTCCTACCTCTCAACTTGGAGGCGAGTTAGGCCGAGCAACAAACTCAAAACATAAGAAAAGCCTACCAAACAAATAGGTTTTTGGTACTGTGAGAGAGGTTGCAATGGATGTGAAAAGCCCCCCCCCCCCCCCAAGACATGCGTACGACTCCTACTACGTCTACGTACCAAATTTTAGCTTTTCAGCTCAATTTGGAGGGGGAAAAGGGGAACAGCGCATTTTTCAAGGTCACAAAGGTAGAAAAAACCCCATATCTGCTTTTCTAATTGACCCAGAAAGCTGATTTTTCAGTATGGTTCAGAAAAGGAACAATTTTCGTGCTTTTGGCCTTTCAGCACCCCCCCCCCCAATTTGGACATAATTGAATTCCGACCCAAGATCGTCCCTACTCAAATGGTACATTCAATCCGCCGTCAAATTGATCCGATTCACTGAATTATAGCGATCTTGCTCCGTATCAAGCAAAGTAAATAATTTCAGTATTCGGGGAGAAAAATTAAAATTAAAAATAAATATATGACATGGCCAAAAGTGATCGTTTATTAAATCTTCTAGGATCCCAAAACGGATTTCGTTGTTATTTCACCCCCCCCCCCTCTCATCCGCCATAGGTCGATAAACCGTAATAGCTTGGTTTTCATAGACAATATACGCATCTAGGGGGTGTAGGGGGTGCTATCACTCCAAAAAATTTGAAAAAATTCTCAAAAGGTGTAAAATACTTTCAATCATTCTAGAAAATTTTTTCGAGTTTCCAGCTCTGACAGGGAGTACTACAACCCCCCTCCGGTTATCAAAATCTATTTCAAGATCGTATTTAGGGTTCGAAAACTCTGAAAAAAATGCCACAACAACCCCCCTCCCCCCGGTAAGTACCTTCATATTCACAACAAGTTTGAAGAAAATCTAACTTTAAAAAATTCGGCGAAAAAAAAAAACGGTAAAAACCCTCCCAATCGTAGGTTTTTTTTATTGCCCCCTCCCGGTGACGAAATGAAATAGACCTTAAAAAAAAAACTAAATTCCGAGACCCAAAGGTAACGCATCCTCTTCATCCTATTACAGCCATTAATTTCCCCACCCCCTCCAGGTTAATTAGAAAATATCGTAATGATAGAATACCAGTTATTCGCCACGATACGTTGATAAATTTCTGTCTCCTCTTCTGTCGAATGCAGTTTCTAGAAGAAGCTAACAATGGTATTTTGGATTTAACTTAACATCATTTCAACCTCCTGTACTTGGACATTCACATGGTCAAAACATTACATCTGATCTGTTTGCCCCACCACCATTTATGTTTAAGAATCCTTCGAAAATTTAAAATTCTCACAGATCCAGAAGTACATTACAATCAATTTAATAGATATACGTGGGACAAACACAAAAACGGTTAATAATCACAGGGGAGGGGCGAGGTACATGGAGCAGTGAAGTCTAAACTTCCAAAACGCCAATCGAGAAACTTTACTAAACGTACACACCAAATTTCAGCTTTTTACCTCGATCTAAACTGATTTTTTGAGTCTACGAGACCGAGGGGTACGAGGGGGTAAGAAAGTGTAAACCTGTGAAGGATGCAACTAAAATCCGTATGGAATCTGCACGGAAAATTTTCATTTCCTAGTTAAATTTGAAGAGGAAATTAACTTAGAAAAGCTCGAAAAACTGTCAGAAACCGAACTTGCCCTAACCAAAAATCACTTTTTCAAGACTTCTGGGGGGAGGGGAGGGGGGTGTAATGAGGCAAGAAAGTCGAAACTCCCCAAAGGAACGTTTAAATTCTGCGCACGAAATTTCAACTGCCTACCTGAATAATTTTTTCAATATTAAAAAGGAAACCCCTCACCTCCGTACCCAACGCTCTCAATTGACCTTGAAATCTGATTTCTGAATATTTTACACAACACCTTTGAATCTTTATCAGTTGTTTTAGAAATGAACAATTTTTACGATTTTTGTCTCTTCACGTCCCCCCCCCCCCTCGGTCAGTATCATCCCAACTCATAGATATCGAAGTAAAGTAGGAGGATAAAATAAAACAAATATTGAAAATCGCGTTAATGTTCTTCTACAACTCCACCAAAATAAGATTTCGCTCATCCACGACCCAGCGTTGAGTCGATAAATGGTAATAGATTGGTTTTCGTTGGCAATGTGTCGTAGAAAATCAGGCTACACACAAATACACCAGATGCCAACAAAAACAGATTGACCATCGCATGAAAATTCAACGATCGCAACATCATTTCGAAATCGTGTACATTAAAATTGATACGATTATTTCAAATCATAGCATCGATGCGATTATATAAATGAAAATGAAGCATTTGAAGTTCATTCATCAGCCGATAACATTCTTCAAGCAGCGTTTCATAAGTTTGGGTATATATGTAGAGTCGGGGATGGGAGAAAACGAGGAAGGCTCATCTATACAATTGGCAAGGCCGGTTCGGTTACAACACAAGCAAACCCATTTCTCCATCGCCGTCGATTCAAATTATCATGCAGGAATAGAAGTAATCGTCGAACTTACCAATTTGACCGGTGGGTATTAAAATGATTTGACCGGAGACTGAATCTCGAGCGATTTGAAATCCGCCGCAAGTGGATGGCATTCCGGTAGCTATTTGAGATTCCAAAGCAGCGCCTAAAAGAAAAGAAAAGAGCATTGCGCAGGAACGCCCAAGCCGTTAAACGGTTCATTTAGTACATGATTCGGCACTCAGGACACCGATAAACACCGTCGGTAAGACGCTTACCGGTAAACGAATGCCACTGCGAGACGGCAGCGTGTTGATGTGGCATTGCCAACGATGATTGGGCAGCCGTCAGAGTCTGGGCGGATTGCTGGGTCTGCGTAGGAATAGACATGGATAGCGGCACAGCCGAAGGTTGCTGCGTTTGGGCCGGTTGTGGCGGCGCTATCGACATCGGTAAAGTGGCCGTACCCGATAAACCGCCGGTCTGCGTCGACCAAAACGGTTGCAGGTTGGTGACTGCCGGAGCCATTTCATTGGCGTGTTTGGAAGGACAATTGATAGATTCGGCGATCACTCCTACGGGTATCAAAAGGTAAGATTAAATGGGCGAGTCGTCGATCGTTACTTGTTTCTACTCGTAGCGTTGCGCGTACCTAGAGGAGTGGCAGCGAATCCACTAGATAGTATGGTCGAATGACAAGGTATCACAGACGAATACGACGCCGAAGACGAAGGTGTCACCACCGCTGCCGAACACGAAACGTTACCGGTGTCTTTGAACGGAGGAACGGTTGTTTGTTTATTGACCACGGTTTCCGAATTGGCAACGTAGCGCTGTCTAGCTATAGCAATGCCCACCGGAATACCAGCGCTGCTCAATGTAATACTCGTACTAGCGGCTGTCGACAAAACGTGCGTCGTTTCGACGATTAAAATCGCAGATACCCGAGCCGAACGGACAACAGCTTCGTGCACCAGGATCACTTACCCAGGGTATTGGCGAAAGACGATCCCACCGAATTAGGAACCAATCCGGCTGCGGTACCGGTACCGTTCGCGCCTATGGTCGATGTGGTAGACGTAGCCGTCGCCGAAGACGCCGCCATCACAGTTACCATATTCGGCTTGGCAGCCAAATCGTTCTGTTGCGATTTGAAAGACGTTGTGACTGTACCAATACCAGCGGCGGACGTACTCGATGGAGACAACAAATCACCGCCGTTGGCGCTACCGTACAAACTACTCGTTGTGATTTCAGCTACTTGACAAGGTGTACCGCCGTTGACATCTTTTTTCATAGCAATCGGCCGGAAAGGTGGACGTGATTTGGGATCAACGCCGCCTCCTACTGCCGTGCCCGCACAAGTGACTGTGGCTGCGCCGCCGCACGATGCCACCGATGAAGCCAACGAAGCGCACTCCGATGTCGTTATGGTGGCCGAACCGATACTCGTCGAAATACCTGAATAACAAACAACACAGCTTGAGTAAGTAATTCGATCGCAGTTAAGTCGTTCATCTAATTTTTATAATATAATTAAAACGCAATACAGTACGCTTATTCTTTCAACTGAATCGAATCGAATCGAATGGTTCGCGAACGATAAATAAAACTTTGAATAAATAGTCGTACGTACGATCGAAGTTATATAGAATACCAAGTTGGTGCACTCGCCCCAAACAATGGAATTAGTTCGAAAAATTCCGTTGGCAGCGACACCATCGCCTAAAACTACTAACGACGAACACCAACGTGTACACACACACACACCACTACACAGTACATACACAACAAAACTGAGGGTCTTCCAAAATGCACCAATCAACGTTCAACATTCAGAAGTAGCCAATCAGCGTTGAGAAAAATAGTCGACGGGAGCAGGAATGATCGAAATCACAAATCACGATCACGAATCAGAGCCGATTGAAATGATTCTTCTAATTAGTTTCACGAATCATTAAAAAATGTTCAGAAATGATTCGAGTTACGAATCAGAATCGCTTGTCAGAAGATCGTCATCTTCGAATCACTTTTCAAATCACTTCGCCAAATTTACGAACATATTGGAGTTGGTCGTTGGTAGTTTTAGGCGATGGTGTCGCTCCCAGCGGAATTTTTCGAACTAATTCCATTGCTTCACGCAGGTAAACACATAAAACAAACGTTATAACTGATAAAAACAAAAAACAAATATCCACGAATTTTTGAAATTTCGTTACCGTAAAGCACAATCAAGTTTCAACATTAATAATATACAATCTATAAGTTTGGTAATTTTTTAAAACTATTCAAATCAAGAATCACGAAGAGTAACAATGATTCGAATACAACTCACATACTCAATCAAGGATTTAAATCGAATCAACACTAACGAATCAAAAAAAAAACGATTCGGATCATGGGGGGCATTCCTAATGGGAGAGTTCCCAAAAGAATTTTTAAAATCTTCCAAGTCAAGTCGAAGTGTCACCAACTTGGTATTCAATATAACATGGTGCACAATACTGGACCACCCTTTTCGTTCGCGAATGATTCATTCCAACTACAGTGTTTTCAATTGATTCTGGCACACACCCAGTCTCCTCCCGCCTGCTTCAACAAAATGAGAATTTTTTTTGCTAAAAATGTAAAGTTGGCAACTTGTTTCTAGATAGGAACACCAATAGGAGGCGTTGAAAAATGAAAATACATAGAAACAAGTTGCCAACCTCGCATTTTTAACACGAAAAATTCCCATTTTGTCAACAAGGAGGGGAGTATTTTGTTCGTGAACGATTTTAAACGAACGAACAACTCGATAGATGGACAAATTATAGTTAAACCATAGAAGTCATGGAGTTGAGGAACAGTATCAGTGAGACGTTAGAGTCTGATCCCCTCCCCCTTTCGTCCTAGATATCATTGTACAGGCATCTAAAAATTTAACAAATGAGCAATTTCAAAATTCTGATCTGATCATTAATCCAAGTGAAGAAACCTTGTAGACATAAATTTCTTCCATCAATTTTGTCATGCGTATATTTTGCCTATTTTCATTACTGAAGAGACAGTATTCTTTTGAATTTTATAAGATTCTTGAAATGATCTAGATGGATAAATTTTGTATACACCCAAAAATGTTGCAAAAGTTGTCTACTGCAAGTTACGCTATTGAAAACCACGATTTGAGTAGTGTATCCTGGAGTAGGCAACTTTTGCAATATTTTTGGGTATATACCAAATTAGGACCAAGAGTGACTCCCAAGTTGGAATCAAAATTATTCCAAAATGACTCCAACTCCAACCTGACTTTGGAGTCGAGCCAGAGTCGGAGTCAATGAATTTCAGACCGACTCCGCAGTCGGGCTAACAAAATTCAGGTCAGTAGCGTTATGACTCCGGAGTCAGAAGTGAAATTATGGTATCATAAAAACTAAATCCTTTGTTAACTCTGGAGTTGAGGTATCAAAATCAACATTCAGTAAAATCACGACTCCGGAGTAATAGTATCGAAATTCAGGTTATCAAAATTCTGATTCCGGAGTTGGAATGGAGTTAAGAGAGTCAAAGTTTGAGAATGACACCGGAGTCATGGCACAGTCCTTCAGTTGACTCCGGAGTCAAATGCTCGGAGTGGAAGTAGAATTTCATTATGACTGCAGCAGTCTAAAGTCAAGATGAAATTGGAGTTAGTATGGAGTCAGCTTTTTGGCTCATTCCAGTCCTTGAATTTGAAATTTTTACGAATTCCTACCGAACTACCTGATTCAACTGACATTGAATGGATCTCAGAGACTCGGAGTCTGGGTCTAAAAGATTCCAAAATGACTCCAACCAACTCCAGCATGACTCCGGAATCAGATCGGAGTCTACGAATTTCAGACTGACTCCGGAGTCAGTAGTGAAATTTTGGGAGTCATGAAAACTGATAGTCAATTAAATCACGACTCTGGAGTTAGTTGGAGTTAAAAGTCAAGGTTCAAGAATTACTCCCAAGTCAATGGTCGAAATCGGAGTTAAACTTTTTAGTGACTACGGAATCGAGGTGGAACCGGAGTGAGTTTTTTCGTTAACTCTGGATCCTTGCTTCAAAGTGAACCCTATACAGTGAATTGAACTGCATTCATCATAATTTTTTTGATCAAGTCAAATCGAATCATTCGCGAACGATACGATGAGTTCAACGCGATAAGTAACTTTACATACAGGACTGTGCACCCGAAGCGAAACTGGCTCAAAGAGGGAACCAGAACCAAAAAAAAAAACACCAGAACCGAAACCAAACCAAAACTGGAGCCAACAGATTGAAATTGAAACCGGGACCGGAACGAAACAAAATATTGGTTCCGATTCCGACCCCCGCTCATTTTCCTTTGCCTTCAAAATTTTCATTTTTAAGGTATTTTTTCATCAGTTTTCAACGTCGAAAGCAATTTTTTTTTGGTGTTCTCATCCTGAAATGGGTAATTGAGAATACCTAATAACTCTTTCAACTTTAGACTCACTGAAATGTTTCTCAGGGTAGAGAGATACAGAACGTGGATAGAATTTGATCAAATATCACAAATATTTCCATTTCAATTTTTCTATTCATAAAAAACATTTAAATGAAAAATTGCATACTTTCAATTTTGCAAAAAATGCCCTTAAGTAGGAACATCGACTTTTCGTATAATACTGTATTTTTGGTTCTACCGGGATCGGAACTACAAAAACTGGAACCGGCACCGAACCGGAACCGGTACCAAAATCGTTTTGGTTCCGCAGCCCAGCTTTACAATATTTCACGAGCAAATTTATAAAACACGCTTATAGATATAAACTGATTTCCGAAGAATTTTAATTCTGTTATTTTATCAATCAAAATTCAAAATGAAGAAAATCGTGTAAATTCGTTCGTGAACGATTCATTGTAAAACAACACAATAAATCGGTCACGAACAACTTGCACTGAAAAATCTAATCAAAAAAACCTTAAATCTAAAAAAAATATAGCAAAAATTTACCAAAGATCGATTCAGTCATCGTATTAATAATCGAATCGTATAAAAATGAAAAACTCGTTCAATTCAACGATGAATCATCTTACCCACATAAAAGTTGAAATCCTTTAATTGCTTTATAAAATCGAAAAAATGATTCTCATTTGGCGAATAACGAATTTTCATTAATTATACGTAAATTAACCTGCGAAATATTTAGTTCATAACGTGGTAACTTTTCAACAAAAATTTTATCTTCAATTTTTCCACGAGGAAATGACACTCAAACAATTACCGACGACTGCATCAACACTGCCAACCCGCTAAATACCCATTAAAAATACGTGCTTAATTTCATTACGCGTAATAATTGTTCTAGTAATCTAATCAAGCAAACACCGAACACAAAATACCACTTTATTGAACTTCGACGTAAACTTTCGATCACACTGCGCGAAACAGTATAAAATTGCATCTCACCAGATTCCGATATAGACGTCGTGTGAGTCCAGTTCGATGTACCACTATCGAGGGCTACACGAACCGGAGTGTTGCAATGGGGATGAGCATGTCCTTGTTCGACAACCGGAGCGAATAACGCACCAGCAGTTGCCTCATTTGCTCCTGTAAAGGTCTGGGCTTCATATACGTTGTGTCCAGCACAAGAGACATTAGCACCTGTTAAAATGTAAATTCGTCAATCTTTTTTCTTTTTTTTTTCCATTTTCATCTATGTACATATTACATGCAAATAAATGAAGCACACTAAAAAAAAATCGTTTCAAGAAAACTTTCCAATAAACGAAAGGAAAAAATAGTGGAGTAAAAAATGTAAAAATCTTTTCTTTTCAACTTGGTAAATATAGCGAAATAATGAAAAAAAAAGGGGGAGGGGGCTTTCGTGATCGTAATAAAAATCGCCTTTCTAAAATGTCAAGAAAAATATACACAGAGTACTACGCCACTCTTACCACTTGAGAGAGAAGATAAACGAAACCCATTTAATAAAAGGATACCTTATCAAAGAGACTGACAACAAGGCAATAAATTTAAATTTCACGCTACTTTGACTCTCTCTATCTTTTTCCTCTATTTCCCTTTCCACTCTCTTGTATACCATATATACACCGGCACCAATACACACACATTTGCACGTACATACAATAATATTCAGGTAAAAAGAACGATAAAAGGTTATCTATTATTTTTTTTTCCTCGCTTAAACGTATCGGATCTTTTATTTTTACCAATAAAAACAACCAAGCAGCAGCAGGTGAAAATTCTAAACGAAAGAACTCCGGTATTATCATTCCATGTTCGTACTTTTGTTAAATAAGATAATAAAAAATAAACAACGAGGACTCGGAATAGCTAAGCAAATTTAATTACCATGCGATGAACCTAGATTCAGTGCAAGGGTTAGCCCATTATTTGTCCAAGTTGGTCTAACTTGAGATGTATTCAAAAACAAGGTGGGCGGATCCGTCATAAAAGCGTTATCAAATTAGACCTATTTTTTTCCTTCTTTCAACTCAAAACATTTGGTACGGTGGGTTGGACTTAGTTGGAGAAATATTAACGTGAGTTGGAACAACAACAGTAATACACGTCTCGATTTGAGAAAGATTTTTATTGCACGAGCCTGAAAGCAAAAAATAACCAAAACGTCATTATAAAAAATAATAATAATTTCAAAAATTTGATCAGAAAGGTAATGAAATGTAATAATTTTTCGTTGAATTAATACAAAGGTATAGTTGTACAATAAAAAACTTTTTAGAGGATAGTTTTTCGTTTTTTTTTCCTCTCTCAATTTCAACACCTTCTAGTTCCAATTGCTCATGAACCGAACTCATGTTGAGTATTAATTACTGATACAAAAACATTAGAAATACTTTCACCATAACGTTGTAACTGTTCGTACTTCACAAAGATCATAAAAAAAGAACTAAAGGAAGAATACGAAGCTTACTACACATCTAGAATATTTACGTATTAAATTATAAAATTAAATCAAACTTATTGTACAGAGTTGTTCGACCTCTTTCATTAGCTTCGTAATTATTCTTATACCATTTAACAATGACAAGATGCACTTTGTAGCACGATTAAAATACGCTGATTAAGGAGAAACACCACGATTCGAACACGTAGATTAATGGAGACCTTTATGAGCATACCCAGACAAGAAATTTGCTGACGATTGAAAAGTTAATTAAAGAAAACAACACCGGAAAACAGAGGTTTATTGTCAGCTACATAAATCTTTCGCCATGATTCAATTCAGTAATCGGGATCTGATCTGCGACAAGGGGGGGGGGGGGGGGGGAATAATAAAAATAAATCCGCGATCACGAATTTTTGAGGGGGAATAATAAAAATAAATCCGCGATCACGAATTTTTTTTTTGATCAACGACGGTGTATTCGGATAGAACTGGTTGATATTTCGCAGTACAACATTGGGCTGGATTGCTGATTCGGCAAAAAATAGCAAGTTCGATAACAGCACGATTTTTTTCTCAATTGTCGAGATTATCGACGATAGAGTTTATTATATGAATCACGTTATCGGACACTCGACGATGAAAATTTTCCTACCAAACCAACACCCTTCTCACTTAATTTCTATCAACAATAGGTAGTTTTATTAGAGATAAGAATGAAATACCAGAAACAATTCGCCCACATCGGGTCACTTCAATATTATATCAATGTTCCCAAAACCCCTTGCCTTGCTCGACGCAGAAATACTGCTTATATAATTGATAAAATATTTCAGAACATACTGTTCAAATTCAAGCTTACTTCAATTTTTTTCTAGTTACTCAAAATATCAATACAACAACAAGAAATCTAATGCAAAACAAAAAACAAAAAAAAAAAAAAAAAGAAAAGAAATACCCATACATATAACGTTTTTGTAAACACTTACCCAAAACTCATTAACATCTTCCTCGAATATTTTGGCCGTTATCACAATAAAACACCAATCAAATAATAAGTCATGAAAATTCTACGATACAAATTTCGTCCATAAAAATTCAACCGAAGCCGAGTAATGTATCATCGGTCAACTTCACAATGCAAATCCATCATCACAGACTAAAGGGCTAAAAAAGTACTTGCAGTGTTCGTACGATTTGTGTTCCTGATTTCGTAAAACACGGACGATATTTCGCGAACTCTGTAATGCAGATTGATTAAGCGAATATTGCGGTTTAATTATAACGAGTTACATTTCCATAAACTGAAATAATCTAACAATTTAACGCATAAAGAGTAACAAAATTTTAACGAAAATGCAGACGCGAAACCATGATAGCGATAGTGCAATACAAATAAACACTGCCCGCAGTGTTGCCGTTTTACTCACCACCCGCTGTGATTTTAGTACTTTGTGAAAAGCAATTTCTGGCAGCATTATTTTGATTTTCGAAAACCACGCATCATAATAGGCGATTATCGTTCTACAATTTTTCAACTGTGAGATGTTACTTCTATGATTGATTGATATTCTGTTTGTTTTTGATACAAAGTAAATTGTATACATTCCTAAATTATAAAAATTGATTTTGATTTCAATAACATAATTTCCGATAATGGATTATTTGGATAAAATTATCTAGCTACAAAATCTGCAAGTAAGTACACCATTACAGAAACACTCTGCTATTGTTTAACGACGAATAATTCTAATGAAATTTCAAAGATAAACTTGCATCGACATACGTTATTGTCAAAACTCAATTTTTAGGTAACGTCGTTTCGAAATTTGTTAATGTACATGTACATTGTTCGATCATTTATTCGTCCATAATACTACCTCATCTATAAAAGGAAACAAACAACGATCGTACTGGTAAGTCGAAAGTATTCGCTGTTTATCCTATCCTACGGCAACTAAACGTTACATATGAAACGTTCATTCCTGACGAATTCCACTTTCGTAGCAAAATGGTTTGGCAAGTGCAAGATACGTTAAAACTGATCAGTTTATATCGCACTGTACCCGAATTATGGAACCCGGAGCATGCTGATTATAAAAACAAGACTGCTAGACGTGCAGCATTAACAAAACTGGCCGAAGGGATGGATACAAATAGTGCGGAAATAGAAAAGAAGTTACGCGGATTGAGGACTCAGTTTGCTCGAGAGCATATACGAGAATCAACCGGACAGAAATCAATTTGGTTCGGATATCAACCGCTATCTTTTCTCACCAAAGGACGAAAATGTATTTTCATGGATGATTCTCAAACTGTAAGTAATTTAGGTAACTGAATCGCACGTACCTGTTAGTATATATATATATTGGTAGTAAACTATATGTAGTCGTATAATTAATTCAGGAAGCTTGGGAGTATTCAAATATCGACGCCGAAATTGTTGAATTCGTGACTCCAGACGAGAACGACGTCGGCAGCACTGTTTCTGTTAACGAAGACGTCGAAGAGAAGGTACAAATTACCAGTCCCGAAAGTTACTGTAATACCGTCGCGCCTAAAAGAACCTTACACGTTAGTAAAATCGACGATTGCAAACGATGCAAAAAATCACCGTCATCGAGCTGCGACCAGACTTCCACTAGTAGTAGTAGTAACGAATACACGTCCTTCGCCGATTGCGTCGTTCACAAACTACAAAACATCAAGAGTGCTCGAGCTAGATCTATCGCACAGTATTATATCAACTCTATACTATTTCAAGCTGAAATGACTAATTACGACGAAGAATACGAATTCGAGCTTCCCAAAGATTTCCACTTGTTTCGTAAAACTCGAAATACAGAATAAAATCCGCGTGTATATTATTCATCGAAATTTGTTTGAGAAATCTAGCCTTAGTCGTGTCGCCGAATCGATATTCATATACGGATGGGGAAAAAAAAGAAGAGAAATCACTTTAAAAAACACGACTTCATGTCGAGTTGAATTTATATTCACGAGAATGTCGGTTATTGTGAGCTTACTTGAAATTTTGAGTACACGGATTCTGAACTGGAGTTCAAAATATACGTTCAAGTAGGGATTACTACTTCAGTAATTTTCGCGGCCAAAATCTCGTTAATACATATTAAGTTTTCATTCCTGAGAAACGAGATAAAACAATCATCGATATTACAACAATGAAATTCATATCGACACGAAAAAGCAACTTGGCAGTTTAGCCGTTGCTTTTTTCGCGAAAGGAACCAGAAAATATTCATTGTAAAAAAATGTAAATTATTAAAATTCAAGTATTATGACTTATCAATTATAAACACGTACAAACTTTGTAAAATATTGATTAAATCTTAAATAAAGTTCCTCCTGTTAACAGCACTTTGTTATCCGTTGTTAAACTTTCAATGGCGGCAGCCAGTTCTCCACCTTCGTAAGCTTTCTCATGTGCGGCTAAATTGGAATTAACATGTTCGATAACTTTCGTAAAGGCCAATACGGTTGTATTTTCCGACGTATATAACTGTGACAGGCAAGCTAGGAATTTTTGCAATCTATCGAAAAAACCAGATGGAAAAAAATTAATTCATCGATCAATTCGGTAGGATGAATTCACCCCTAATAAACTTTACCTGTCGGAAGAGATGGAGGTTGGGGCTGGTAATTGTACTTCTTTCGCAACTTGACGTTGTGATCCACCTGGCGGTACTTCTAATTCGACACTTTGAGAATCAAGATCAGCAGACCCTTCGTCAAAGTCATATACATCTCTTTGCTATTAAAAAAAAAAGTTTGAATTTTTCTCATGTCGAAGCAACCATACTAATTGTAAGGGTGTGGTAATCAAATAATTAATACACACAGTTCGATTTCGTTTGCGGGGTCTGCCACCATCTGTGTCGCCATTTGTATCTGCGGTGGTGGTATCTGGATCATCTTCATCGTCAGTACCAGCGATAGATCCTTCTTGAGCGTCGGAATCATCGTTACGACGTTTTTTTCTCGAAGGTTTCGGTTCAACCTAACAGATTTCAAAACACCGAGTAAGAATTCACTGTATTACTAATCTGACGTGCGAAATTTGTGCAACGATGACTAACTTTTTTGAAATAGGCATAATCGACCAATTCAATTGCAACTTCAGCATCTTCAGCTTCGACATGACGTGACAATCTGGCTTTGGCGTGAGCTGTAGATAAACGAATCAATGTCTCGAGGGTTCTCACCGTTACCGGCTGGGTCTGTAGAAAAGGAACCAATTTTCATATGATCGTTACCTCAGTAAGGCGGAGAAAAAAATCAAAGCGAAGAGGGCAAAAATGGGAAACTTACACGAGCTGTATCATTTGGTCGGCTATCTTCGCTACGTAATCTGGTATATGCTTCGGCTATTTTCTCCGATGCATCTTCAGTCAATACGGGTTTTAAAAATTTAACCGCGAAACTGATGTATTTTCGCATAAACTGAACCGTCAAATATTTATCTGACCGGCTTCTCGTTGAACCGTGCAACAAAGCGTCATATTTTTCATAAATCGGTGCTGTTTGTTCTTCCAGAGTTAGCTCTTCAACGTTTTGCGTACTCAACATGTCTACGGCGTTACCAAAAGTTAATACTGCTCCGTCTTGTTCACCGGCTTTCCTACAAACGAGAAAAAATTCAAATTGCAGCCAACGAACAAGCTACAAACAAAACGTATGGAATAATACCAACCGGAATCTATGCATTCGTACAACGTGATCGGATATTCTTTCATCGGTTTCTTTATCAACTTGATCTAACATGACGAATAATAAATCGAATCTTGATAGTAAAGAATCTTGCAGCCCAATATTTTTCATAGGGGGTTCATAAGGATTGTACTGAAAAAAAATCCAATAAAATAATTTAGTTTCGATTATTTCGCTCGAATAAATGTGTACGTCAATTCATCTACATACTTTTCCATAAACAGGATTTGCAGCTGCTAAAACCGAACATCTAGCATTTAGTCTGGCGTGTATTCCAGCTTTAGATATAGTGACTCGACCTTGTTCCATAACTTCATGAATGGCGGTACGATCCATATCAGACATTTTGTCAAATTCGTCTATACAAACAACTCCTCTATCAGCTAATACCATAGCTCCGGCTTCTAACCTGAATATTTAACAGTGCAACGTACATTCAATAAATATAATTCATCCTCGGTTAAACTGCTGAAGAAAATATCTGCGTACCTTCGTTCGCCAGTATCCGAATCGGTAGTTACGGCGGCCGTTAAACCAACACCGGAACTTCCTCTGCCAGTGGTTGGAATAGCTCTTGGAGCTGTACATAAAACGTACCTTAGTAGTTGAGATTTCGCCACACTAGGATCTCCAATAAGTAATATATTTATATCGCTGCGAGAAAATAATACAATAGATTAAATCTGCTTCATCGCACCAATAAGTGTACAAATACGCGCGACAGAAAACGAATAATATTCACCCTCTCAGTCTGGTACCGTTGGGTAGAACTTTTTCAATTCCTCCGAGTAACATACAAAGTATAGCTTTCTTAACGTATTCGTGACCGTGAATCGAAGGAGCTAATGATTTACTGAGTAATTCAAACATGTTTTTGTTTTTCGCCAACATTCGACAATTTCTAACATCCGTTTTGGTCAGTTGCACTGTACCAGCTTCGGAGCTTAGCAGCGTAATATTATTGGCGATGAGAATTGTTCTGCAAATAGAATACATACAAATCGTGAGATTTTTTTATAAATACAGAAGAGTCGATGTAACAGTGAATAGATAAATAGAATACCTGAAAGATCCAGACGTGAAACTTCCTTGTTTTCCAGGCAGACAACGGTAAGTACCGACAATCTGTACTCGATCTCCAGGCTTACATATGTCTACCAAATCATTATCACAGACTATATCGACAGAACGAGGTAATTGTCCGGCAGGCGATTTTTCAGGCATTTCTTGTACGGTCAAAGTTTGATGATTTTTATACGTTGATAAACCGTACTCAGTTTCAAGAACATTACCATCGTCATCCTACATAAAATTTAAAAAAAAAAACAAAAACAAAAACACCGGTCAACATTACTCACCTTTCGGAACAAATACATCATAGTTATTAACGAAAAATAATATACTTTTGTGGGGTATACGCTGGAGGAAGGAAACGCATCGAACGACGTAAGATCCGTATACCTTCTTTCGATCGTTTTGGCAGTAGCCGGACAATAGTGAACGCTTTTAACAACTTTAGGTAGTACCATCGAAGCTAACACAAAACAACACCGTATTCAGCATTTACGATTTTCAAGTATAAGGTTAAAACCAACATCAAATTACACTTACCTTTAGTAACGATCCCTTCCAAACAGACCATGTTTCCTAAAAATCGCGAATTCAATGTTCTCGGTGTAACATGTCTGCTACCAAAACTACCTTCGAAAGAAATGAAAAAAACGTCGTGTTCGGAAGTGTACTTCGAATTCAAACTACCGACGTATTCGTAAAGAGCTTTTTGAAAAGCAACTTGTTCAGGAAAACCAGTTTTTAGCAATCTACGAAACAAAAGACAATATCGAAATCAAACAGTCCTGATATTAAACAACATTGAACGGATAAGAAACTTACTCAAATGTCCGTTTCGAATTCTTGGCCCGCAAATCGTTGACATTAATGGTAATTCTAATACGCTTATCATCTATCATGGATTTCACTTTACTGTGATACAAATCATCTCCTTCCTATGAGAGGTGAAAAACACAAACCCTTTAATAACCTAATTTCATTGAAAAATCATTATAAAACAACGCAACTCACTTCATCATCCAAAAAATCGAGATACTCTCGCTGTATTTCTCTAGCTTTATGATCCAAATCTGTATCATCCATTGCGAACGAGATTATCCGATTGATTACAATGAAAACACTTCGATAGTGAACAAGCAGCAACGTTTTACACACAATACACGATAATGAATTTGGTAACCAGACGGTATACAATAAACGCGATTATTAAAGAGTCTTAAATTAAAATCTAAACTATTAACGATGATAATTGTCAGTTTATATAATTAAAAAAAAATAAGGTACTCTACCATAAAAACGTTTTCGTTTCTCATTCATTCTTCATGTTTTATTTTGCCGCCAAAGAACGCTTTTTTTTTAGCTTCGAAAGTCGTCAATTGTAATTAATTTGCGCTACCTGGCGAGGAAAATAAGAATTACAGCGGAAACTCGCTTGCTTCATTGACATGTCGATTAAATGGTGTACAGTGACAACGAACGAACGAACGAAATGAACGCAAAGTTGATCCGTTGAACTGAAAGGTTTCCTAAAAAATGAAAATAATAGATTAACTAATTTTTTTTTCAAGTTCCAACTTTCATAATTGAAAGATTTACTTAAATTTTGAGCAGCAGATTTGTACTGAATTTCTTTTTTATTCTACTCGACACATTTGTGCAGTTCGATTTCGGACTTTATTGCCGAAAATACCAAATCAACGTATCTAGCATCGTAATATGGTAATTTATACGAAGATCTTGACATTCCCAGGAAAATACCGAAGTTTGGCAGACAGAAACTTATTTGATCACAAACCAAAATTCTAACTTGCGAATAATCACGATGAAATGGCTACGTACGTCATTTTATCGCTTCTAAAGAGATAACAACTGAAATTGAAAGCAAATTTCGATGAAAAGGTTTGTTTGCACGGATTTGCTGGATAAATTGTAATCATAATCAAATATATCAAACTCACAAACCTGTTTTTTCAAAGAGAGAAAAAACACTTTCAAATCGGGTCATCTTCTTACGTGAAAAGCTTTCGAACATGTATTCATTAGAATCATTTCTAGCGTTGACCTTTTCTTCACATAGAACACATCTGAAAAATGGCTACAAATATTAGTACAAAGGAAGAAGTAAAATCTATTAGAAAATTGGTAACATGTTACCTGATTAAAAAGTATTTGCATTAAAACAATGTCCTTGAATTGATTAAGTAATCAATTAAGTACGTACGAAAAACAAAAATTATACTTTTATTCATGAGTTTGCTAGAATTGTACATAAAATTTAAATAAATGTAAAATAAAGGTACGATGAATGCATAAATATTGGTACGTAAATAATTTAAAATGGTATGTATATTGGTACTTGGTAGATGAAAGTATCTACTCAAAACTGATGATACTACGTAACTAACATAAATACCAATGAATAACTAATCTACAACAATGATAACTTCGAAATAAACTTTTTACTAAACAACGTAATAATAATAATAAAAATAATAATAATGACGAAAGCAAAAAACTACAATCATCATCGATAAATATTAACAAGATATAATACATTAATATACTTTCATTTTTATCAAAGACATATTCGTGTATTGGACAATATACGAAAAATGAAAGAAAGAATAAATAGTATACATAAATTTTTCATATATTAAGCGTTTTTTTTGTTTTTTTTTTTCACCCAAGGAGAATTCCATTTCAACAATGGAGTAACATCCGAAATTGTTGATATACTATTTACGCACATTCGAGAATGAACAAAAAAATAAATAAATAAAAACATTTTGGTCATTTTATAAATTTTCCAAAATTAACAAACGAATAAATAATACGACGTAAAGAAAATTATAACCTGTTCGCATTTAATAATCGCGAAAAAAAAAAAAAATGGAAGGAAAAATGGTAAACATTCGACATTAGGTTTAACTATGCTTCGGCAAAGTACCCACACTCAATACTAATTCTTGGCTGGAACCATCGAGCAAATGCTGTTCTTCGGCAGATTTGATAGCAGTTGCTGTTTTGTCAGCGCCACTAGAACAGGCAGCCAGGCCATTCGAATAACCGGCATCGTCCCTCTTCTCAGGTGCAAATCTCAGTTCATCTTGTAGGTCGAATTCGTCGTACGATATCATCAATCGACTATCGGCGAAATCGGCAGAATCTCTAAACGTTAAAGTAGATTTCAAGCGAGACAGCTGTTCTTCGGTAATGTAACTTTGCGAAGGTCCGACGCTTTGGGCACCGTTTGCGGCCGCATTCGCTCCGTCAGCCGGCTGCTCCTCGTTACAACGTTCGTTCAAATACTCCAGACTGCTGTCCAGACTGGGCAGATTTTCGAAACTATTGGACGACTGTTGAAAATCGATGAGATCTTCTTCGTGCAACGGCGACAGCTCCCTTAGCGTAGATAACGTGTCGCTGGCAGCGTCGTCGATAATATAATCCGGCCCTTTGTGGTCACCGATTCGCCTTTCGTGCGGTCTGGTCGCGATCGAAACTCTTTTCTTAGCATTACTCTCGGCTTTCAGCAACGACGCTTGTTGTTGCGTTTGCTCGAACAGCAAGAAATTCTGCGTTCGAAACGGTAAATGTTTATAGTACTCTAAATGAGCTTTATCTGCGCCGCTGGCCAGATAAGCTTGTCTGTTGAGTTGGGCAGCTTCCGACAAAGTGACGGTTTTATTTTTATGCCGGTGCTTGAAACGTTTTCGCATACATTTGGTCGGACAGAAACAGAACAAGATGCGTAGAAAACAACAAAACGTACCGCAACCGATCATCGTCGGTCCGATTAGTCGAAGCTGTACCGTTTTGAAGCCTTTCTCTCCGGTGCCGACGAATGCTATGACCAAGCCTAACGCTACGGCACACAAACCGACGTACAGCAGCATGTTGGCGGCCGCGTCGTACTGCCGATGTAGACCGCCGCGTAAATCTTCCGAACTGACAGCTCCCAAAGACGGATCGTGGATCTGTAAAATAATATCGTCGGTTGAAAGGTCAATACTCGTTGTCCACATCACCGTATATATATATATAGCCATTGTTAATTTACTTTGTTTCGTTTGGCCCATTTTCGATGAGCGTCCGAAATTCTCAATTTGCCTTGAGAGTGCTGCGATAATAGCGGCGGTACTATTTCGCTTCCTGGCGATAATGCGCCCCGTTTCTCTCGATCGAACCATACCACCGAAGACTTCCCCTGCGAACAATAATATAATTTCGATAAATCGTACGTAAGGTGTGCGGTGAAATATCGTTCCAAGTTGTTCATCTTCCGTCCGCGTCCTCTGGTCAGAGTATTATCATTTTAAACATACCTGAGCAATATTACACGTTGGTCCAGTTAAAATTAATTTTGGAAAATTAAAATTAAAATCAACGAAAATTCGCAATAATGAGCAAAACTGAGCAATCACTTGCATCATTTTCGTGAATTTGAAAATATCGGGTACAAACACGGCAAATAAAGGTATTTATAAACGACATATGATATTTTAATGCATATGCATAGGAGTCGAGCAATTAATTTTCAATTTAATTGAAATACGTGAAAAACTCAAGAAATATCATACTCACTGTGCATGCCCCCTCCCCTGTGAAAACCATGCTTCCTGACAACATCACGCCTATGCCACGTGAAAGGGTGGTTCATTGACCACCCCTAGTAAAAATTTCAGCAAAATCGTATGCATAGGAGTCGAGTAATTAATTTTTAATTAAATTGAAATACGTGAAAAAATCAAGAAATATCATACTTACTGTGCATGTCCCCCTCCCCTGCAAAAACCATGCTTCCTGACAAGATCACGCCTATGCTACGTGAAAGGGGGTACAAAAGACTATCTATGCTGAAAATTTCAGCAAAATCGTACGCATAGGAGTCGAGTAATTAATTTTTAATTAAATTGAAACATGAGAATATAGCATAATGTAGGTTGAAATGAGGAATTTAACGTACATGCCCCCCTCCCCTTCGAAAACCATGCTTCCTGACAACATCACGCCTTTTCTACGTGAAAGGGGTACAATTGACTATCCATGCTGAAATTTCAGCAAAATCGTACGCATAGGAGTCGAGTATAATACATTTTTAATTAAATTGAAACACGTGAAAAAATCAAGAAATATCATATTTACTCTACATGTTCCCTCCCCTGCGAAAACCATGCTTCCTGACAACATCACGCCTATGCCACGTGAAAGGTGGTACAATTGACTATCCATGCTGAAAATTTCAGCAAAATCGTATGCATAGAAGTCGAGTAATAAATTTTTAATTAATTTGAAATATTGGAATTTAGGCTGAAATGAGGAATTCACGAGCATGTCCCCCTCCCTTCGGAAAACCATGTTTCCTGACATCAGTACACCTATGTCACCTAAAAAGGGGTTCAATCGACTACCCCTGGTGAAAATTTCAGCGAAATCGTAGGCATAGAAGTCGAGTAATAAATATTTCATTAATTTGAAACACAAGATATAATCACGAAATATTACATTTGCTGGACACCTGTCCCTCCTCCTACCCCAAAGTCATACTTCCTGACAACACGACGCCTGTGCCATGTGATAGGGGGCACAATCGACTGCCCTCGGTGATAATTTCAGCCAAATTGTATGCATAGAAGTCGAGTGATAATTTTTTTTACACTGTAGATGCGAAAAATTTCTAAAGAAACATGAGTTGCAAAATATTTTTCTTTTTCAAAGAGTAAGAAATAAAAGGGGGAACCCCCCTCGGATCTCCTATTCTAATCGGCGAGGGGAGGTGTTAACTTTTTGATTTTTATTGATCAGTTTAACATCGAACAATTTTTGTGATTTTTTCCTCCTAGCACCCCCCCCCACGCGCGCCCCCATCAACAATTTAGACTTGACTAAATTATCATCACAAGTCATGAAATTTATGTAGAATAAAAATTGTAAGTGATTTTCATGGCTTTTCAACTACATCCTCGCTTTTTAATTTGATGAATGTCTTGATGAGTGATCTTATTTTCCATCACCATTTTTTCTTACACTAAATATTCCCTTATTTTACTATTTAGGTACTAATGAAAGGTAATTTTTGAGTGAAGGCTAATTTTCTTGTACTTGATATTTTTCAAGTAATTGATGGTCACTGTCGCTTTAAAAGTGAGAATTTAAAAAAAAAAATTCGAACAATCATAGTGGTTTTTCTGTTTTATGAGACTCCTACATTAGGGTGAATTAAAAAAAAAACATTCCTTGGAATTTGACCCATTAAAC